>OMOT01017468.1:1343-11483 GCA_900312575.1 Acanthochaenus luetkenii | reverse complement strand
CCCAGTCCTCCTCTCCTCTCCTCTCCTCTCCTCTCCTCTCCTCATCTAGCCAGGCCGGAGGTTTCATTAGCCACGACCATACACTGGCGCAACACTGCCCTGTGGAGCAACTCTGGCCTGGCCTGAGGTCTGATAGCCATGTTAACAGCAACCCTTAATCCCTTGCACCATAAACTGGCCCACATCCCGACCTTTAACAAACGATAACTGCACTAATCTGCTTTGATATGGCCCAACCAGGCAGTTTGTCGGGAAGATGGCGGGCAGAAAGGCTTGGAAACAGGAATAAGGAGCAGATATTTTTTAGAGAGTTTGTCAGCAAACAGGTTGGCTTAGAGGTGTGTGTGTGAATTTTCTAATAAATCTGGGGGACCAGTGCAGAGGTTCGCAGAAAAAAGGAGTGTGCTCCCAGTTTAAAACAGATATACAAGTTTAATGCAAAGCTGGCAGCTAGCAGCTGGCAGAAAGGATATGAGCTGAACTATTTTCAGAGTGGTAAGTGGCATTCATAATTCACATTATAGCTTTATATGAGGAAAAAGAGGATTATTTCATACTCACTGTCTTCCTCTTCTTGCCCCTAACACTTCTACAGCATTGTTGGCTGCACTGTAGCCACTGTGGGATTGTGTCTGTTTATTTGTGTGAATTTCACTGTTTCAATGGATTTAATAAGCTAAAATGTAGTGCAGTGTCCCTCAAGAGGTACGGAAATAAATTAAACATGTAGCTTGACACAAGATTACCAACAACTGTAAGTGACAAGCTAAGGGACAGCTTTCATTTTTAATCCAGACAGCCAGAATCCAGCAGACATTCAATTTCAATAAACTAAGTCTTCCTTTTCACAGTTAATGACGGGATGCAATAATATGGGGATATTAATGTCATCAAAGGTTGTTCACAAATAATATGATATTCACATAGTTCCCACCAGGACCACCAATGGAGAGACAGGAAACAGCGGGGAGCAAAAGATATAGAAAGTGAGCAAGGAGGGACAATGTGGGACAAAATATAAAAGAGAGTAAGGAAGGCAAAATGAAGACTGGCGCACATACGGAGACACCACGCACACTACTCGCATACAAAAAAGGCGAGGAGAGGTGGAAGAAAGAGACAAAACAGATTAGCCGTCCCTAGTGATGGCTGGGCCGCTCCTGCCACAACACCAGCAATGTTCTCTTCAAAATGTAAAACTGGCAATATGTGAAACCCCGGGGCTATTTATGGTGCTGTGCCTATGGCCTGTCCCACAGAAAGAGGGCATTATTTGAGAAATTGACAGATAGAGAAAAGGAGAGGACAGAGGACGCCTTGGGGGCTAATCGTTTAATGTGTGGGCATCATACATGACTACGTTTATTAGGCCTTGTAGCCTATTAAGCGTACACAGAAGGTACACACACGGACCGCTAGATGCTAGGCAACAAGCAGTGCCACAGTTGTGCGTGCCAATGCACTACACTACAATCGGCAAAAGAACCTGTCACTTTACATGAGCATGTAACTGGGGTTGCAACACAAATGAGAACCTTTAGCTATATCCACTGCACTGGCAATAACAGGTCCCACAGAGTGGAGGTCCACTCAACTGTGTTAGTCAGACAATAAAGTCACTGAGCTCACCCTCGCATTGGAGTCAGAGGACTAACTTAAAACTGATCTAGGCGAGATTTTTATGTAAAAGTATAACCATCTTGTCGGCCCAAAGTGGGGCTGCAACAGAGAAGAGCATCTCATCCCCCTTAATCGATTAATTAATTAATGTAATTAATTGATTACCTGGGTTTTCCCCATGGCCACCAGCAGTTATTCCCAGTTGTGGTCAATAGCCCCAGTGGCTGGCTAGCTCCTGTCATTCATAAAATGTGTCTTCCCTACAAACCTCAATAAGTAGGTCGTTGGAAGAGGCGCCACGTTTAGAGGAAACATTAAGAAGCATTAGCATTAAGAAGCATTTGAATTCAGGTGCAAGGCGTCAGTAAAGTCCCTGAATGCACCACACACCACACCCGCTGCCCCTAGCAGCTCAGGTTGACCCACCCCAGCAGGGAAACTGTTGGACAGATGATCTATAAATGAAGAATTCAATTATTAATAATAATTAAAAAATAAAATGCGCGAAGACGATCAAATTTAATCGCAGGTTTTATGTAGCTGTGGTCAGGGAGGAACTTCAGTCATGTAGGCAGTGAACCACATGATATCCGATGATAAAAGGACAATATTGGCCCAGCAAACCGATATATCGATCCAACCCTAGTGCCATCTATGAAGAGGGACAGAAAGAGAGAGGAAGCAAGACAGAGAGACAGATACCGGGGTGGATTTGGGGCTAGTGGAGTGGCATTTCTACTACTTCTTTACTACTATTTCTGCTACTGCTTCTGTCGGTGAGCTAATGAGTTAAAGAGCCGCCTGCCTGTCTGTAACGATGTCGCCTCGGGGTGAATGTCCGCTGGGAGGGAAATTTGCAGGCGAAGTGACGCTCCTCATTCACTTGAACGAGAGCATGCGTAGACATTTTGCAGAGGATTGTGGGAAGGTGAGCGGCCCGTAAATAAAGGCATTAACTAATCAGGTGAGTATAGTGGGGGTATAGTTCACGAAGCAAGTTCCGCCTGTCATTTGTTCCCCTCGATAGAATGGAGGAGAAGTTCATTGTTGCGAGTCCAGTCAACCCATTTTATACGATGCATCTTTGGCCGAACACCGTGACAAAATCTCAAAGAACAGCGGTGTGGAGGACGGTGTCTGAAACAAACAGAATACAGGAAACTGACTGAGAAGCACTGAAATTTGTACGACACCGTAACCAAATGTTGGTGTAGATTCAACATGATATACTACTGAATGCTAGCATTCCCTTTCTCTTTCTTTCTCTCTTTCTCTCCATTCCCTCATTGCCACCAACTGACCCCGAGCATTTAGCTGCCTCAAACAACAGCGTTTAAAAAAAAAAAGGCATCCCATCTGTCCAGGAAGACATCAGGTTGTCAAAGTGTCTCTCTCCAAGGGGGACAAGGGGCACTCGTGGCCCCGAGCGCTGCCGCGACAGTGAAGAGCACTCAGGCATCCTCCTACGTACGCCTGCCAGCATAGGGGTGTGAACGTTTAGTCATGTAGCTGCGGAGAGACTGCTCGTCACTTTAAATAGGACAGCGCACTGAAGTGCACTTTCAACAACACAATGCAATTCATCATCCACAGTGTTAACCCCCCTGTCACTTCCGTGCTGGCCAGATAATGAAGCGTTTTGTCACTGGAAATGGATGTGCACCCATTCAGAAGAGTCTCAGCAATGCTCCGGAGTCATGACACAGCTTTTGATGGGGCTGGTGTGATATGGGTTGGAGGCGGCTGGAGATTAGAATCTGCTGGTTACTAGAAACAACCAGAGCACCAAACCAATCGACACGGGGAAAGGGACACCTACTGGAATGGGGCCACACTGGCAAGATCACACAACATGCAGACACAGACACAGACACAATCACATACACACACACAAGCAGTGTTTTGACGGTTGTATTCCCAGAGGATTTAGAGTGGAGAGTGTGTCACTATTGTATTTCCAGTAGAAGAGGAGAGGACAGGGCAGGAGAAAAGGACTGGGAAGGAGAGAAAACAGAGAGGGCCATGGACCAGAAGAAGGAAGACAGATGGATCAATGACGAGAGGGAGAAGCGATAATATGGAAGACAGGAAGAGTAATTCATGGTGAAGCTGGGTAAAGAACAATGAGAGAAAGTGGAACTAGGGATGACGGACCAGGCATAGAGAGACTGGGAGATGAATAGGGTGGATATATACTGGGAGAGAGGGAATGATAGAGAAGCAACACGTCCCATTAAGCCACGGTGTGTGGGATGAGAAGTGCAGCATTGGGAGGACTTGTTGTCACTCTCACTCATGTCAAAGCATGTCAGGAATCCCACGGCAGGCCACTGCTTTCCAGAACACACTCAAACTCAAGTCTGCTTCACACACCAAAACCGAACTAAACAGGACAGAGATGTAGTCGTAAGGGTTATACAATAGGATTCTCCCTTATGAACAATGGATGTACAACCGGAACCGTTGAGTGGACCTTTAAGCCTATAGTGGTGTTATTTGTCTGTAAATTGGTATCAAGATCATATTAATGTTAGTAATAATAACAATTATTATTATTATTTAGTGAAGTTTGTAGGCTACAATATAGTTGAGTCTAGTTTTACTTGTGAGAGTGTGAAAATTGCCTTTCCAGCTTCAGTTTCCATCACTTCTTGCAGTTGCCAAGTTGGCAATCTTGCCAAGCAACATAGCAGAAGTGCAGTGTAATCAGAGACAGCAAAACCCCGTAAGGTGCATGGAAGCCACCCGCTCAATTATCATTTCCTCAAAACATATGTGCTGTATGAAATAGCAACAAACCTGCATTGCATCTCAAACAGACACGGCACAGCTCCTTATCAACAACGTGAAGAGCTTATCTGTTTCCTTCACCTTTCTTGTCCACAAGAGTCAAGAGTGCGGGGTAGGAGTTGAATAAATAGCTCGTCCACTCCTGCATGGTGCCCGGCAGAGGTGGCAAGACACACAGTGACCTCTCCATTACTGTGTCCTTGCTGCCACCCTCCTCCCCCATCGCTGTCGCTGCATTATTCATACTCAACCACAGACCAAGGCGGTTCACAGACAGGCCCTGAGGTGTGGCGGCAGCGTGGCCTAGAGGTACAGAGGCTAACTAGTAGCTGCAATATGAGTGCACACATGTTTAGCGTGCACGGACCCCGGTGGGAATCAGAACCCTGACCCTGACAGTGTGCTGGCATTTAGTCTGATCTCCTGAAATGTAGTGAAACGAGCATGACATGTTACATGTCATGCTCGTTTCACTACATTTCAGGAGCCTCCAGTCACTAGCTCATCGGCTGGGGGGCGAAAAAAAACGTTCTCGTCGTGCTCATTTGCACACACTGTGTATGAAAAGTGGGAGGAATATTACGTGGAGGAGACGACCATCGAGGAGTATCTAGGATTTCAGTTCAATACAGAAAGCAGTGTGAACCGTGTGCAGCTAATGCTTCAGTCACTGAACCCCACACGCCTCTGGGAACACCTCGACTGAGCACGGGCTCTGCTGAAGCCACAACAATAACCTTGCGTGAACTTTGAGCGTTTCTGTTTCCAAACGGGAGGACATTACCCGCCGCCCATGTATCCGGTCAAATGAGACGTTTCTGCCCGTGAGAGTCTCAGATTCCTCGCAGGTCATCTTCTCCGGTAATGAGCCCTGTCTGAATACCACGATGTGGCTAACTGGGCACTGTGGCCATAGGAATCTTCCTCCTGCTGATGGCTCATCTATAAACAGCTTTTTTTGTCCACTTGGAAGACACGACCACAAACCTTAACAGCTCTTCATGAATAATTATGATGACGCCCCGTGTTATTGCACCCCGTGGTACTCCGTCTTTGATTCCAAGGCTAATAAATATGATCATTAAATCTGTTTTCAACGGCATTTAAAGTGCCCTTGACAGAGAGAGACAGACCGTTTTAACTGAGCAACAGAGGCGTATCATGTTGCCCAGCTTGCTGCCCACATTGGGTCAACCCCACTTGTCACTTTTACTCTTACTGATTCTAAAAGGAGGTTGCGGACAGATGTGTCTACTTTGACACAACTTTGTGAACCATTATTTGAGACGCTCTCTGTATATCTCTATGTAATAACTGCATATAATGAAATAACAAATTCAATTAAAAAGCATAACCTGCTAATAATCTGCCCATAATGTAATAAGAATTGGGAGCACATAACATCATAATATTATACTATAAGTTAAGTACCACATTTATTTGAATAATGAAATAACTTTGACGCATAATGTAATAACAAACTAAAATAACTTTGTTTGTTATGTTTTAATACATTTTACAGTAAGTGTTATATTTGATGGATAAACTATTGACTGGCTGCACAAACACCACATACACAAGTTAATGTGCTCAAGAGCAAATGGAGTAGATGTCGTGTAAAGTCAGTGGATTGCACTTATCTGCTCCATTTTATTTAAAAAAAAGTCTCGTACATAAACATTTATTAAGGTTTTCATTTTATTTATTTTTTATTTCTCACATAAATTGCCACATTCAAATTCTTTGTTACAAAACAGCAAGAGATCGGACTAGAATCTTACAGCAAATCGTATTGTCGAATAGTAACTTATGTGCACCGACTGTTGGTCAGTATATGAATCTCGTGTGTTTCAGCTATAATCTGAACTATCATTAAACCCTCAAAAGTCCATGGAGCCAAAGTTAAAATCTGTGCTAATTATACGTTTAGCTGATATTCAGTCATTCCTGGGAGCAAATATCAAGTACACACAACTGAAAACTAGAGAAGCAGAGCTTTTGAACTGTGTCAGTCCGCAGCCTCTATCTTGTATGATCAGAGAGTTACAGTTCCATAAATACAAGGATACAAACAACAACAACAACAACAACAACAAATGTCCCCTTGTGTTATTGTCAGTTCAGGCAGAACATAATACCCACAGGTGTTGTGAGGTAATATCACTGGTTCCACAATTAAACGTGTGTAATATTTTAGCTTCTGACCAGTGGACCTTGACCTAATGAATAGTTTACTCATCAAATATAAAACTTGAAATGCAGTAAAACACGTGATTTTAGTTTATTACATTATTAATACAAAATTGCTACTTAACTTATAGTGCAATGAAAAGCACATCATATAATAGCTTATTACATTGTGTGCAAAATGTCATCCCATCGTGAGTTGCTACACTCCCTCCTTGTAACCTGCAGGAAGATGTTTCCCTCGGGCAGTGTTCCAATATCAGCTCACCCTGCCCACATCTTACCCTTAACCGTCAGGAGGCGACAGCACAAACAACCCATCGGTAAGGCCACGTATAAGGTCAGCCACAGGCGGCGCTGTGCTCTGCGTACACGGGGTTCATCAACACGCCTCTTTATTGTGTAGAAACTGTTTTAAGGTGAGCTCTAACGTGGTGACGACTGCTCTTCATCTCAACAATGTAGCACACCATCCTGGACACAGGAAAAGCCTCTCACGTCAGGAATATTTATTCCCGCGCTGTAAAAGCCATGAGGTGTAATCGCATTTTTTACGACATCCCCATTGAAGCTTGCAGTGTTTAATCAATGGGAAGGCTTTCGTCTTTAGGTGAGGGCATTGGTTTTGTGTGAGGTCGTCGTGGCGTCCTCCTTGAGGGGTCGTCCAGGTCTATTACTCATTACTCTGTGGGTCAGTGTCATTCCACACCCTGGTGGTCATACTGGGGGACGGGGGGTGGGATCCTTTCTCTTAAAAAAAACCCTATCTGGTCTTATAATCAGCCACCATGCTAGCTATAATGGACTTTCTGTTGACTCTGGCAGATTGTTGTCTCGCTCTGGTTGATGGGCTGCAATATGATCCATTTTCTTGATGGTATATCGACCCGAGTGGATGGGCTTAGTACTGAGCGTTGAACTACCCATGTTCGTAGGTGTAGGAAGCAGGGAGGACACAATACTGAAAAGGATTCAGTTGTCCCTGGCAAAATGATCATTTTCTTTGCATGAATCTAAATGGGACAAAACTGACATGGGTGTTTATTTAGGAGTGCAGAAAACTACAAGTGACCCTAAAAGCTAGAAACAATAAGTATTACCATAGTAATAGTGTATGTAGGATTCAAGCAAGTGCCACTGCCAGATCTATTGCCCAAAACATTCTAATGCAATTATGGAACTAGAAAGCAATTTCAAAATAAGCACAAAGGACGGGGTTATTCTGTCTGTTTAAGTTTATATCATTCTACCATGATTTGAATGAACTTGACCGGAATAGGACGAGGCCCTTTAATCTGATTTGATCAGATTGCAGTATACACGAACCACCCCACCACCACCTACACGCACACACACACACACACACACACACACACACACACACACACACACACACACACACACACACACAAACATACACATCCCCTCTCATAACTCATACACATGCTCTGAAGAGTAAGAAGAGGAAAATGCTGTGTATGCAGAATAGAAGAGCAGCATACACCCAAGTCAGAGTAAGGTGAAAAAGAGGGAGAGACAGAGAAAAGGTACAGAGGACAGCATGTGTGTCTGTGTCTCTGTGTGTGTGTGTGTGTGTGTGTGTGTGTGTTTCTCTCTCTCTCTGTGTGTGTGTCTGTGTGTGTGTGTTTGTGTTTGATGCCAGGACATTTTGTAGTCTACGAATCTCCACCAAAGCTCTCTAATATTGTCTACCAGTCATGCGTCAGGATTTAATGCCTGCTACTCTCCAGAAGGAATAGAGCTGCCCTATAAAGTATGCTAATTCAGTGGCACTAAATACACTGCTTTAAATGTCAACCTTCCATTATTACACACACTCTGCCTGCGTCAGGACCAGAGGAGCATGATATACACGCACACACACACACACACACACACACACAGATGTACACTTGCACACACACACAAATCAGCCCCCTGTACAAACTGACAGACACAAGGAATATAAAGACTTATAGATCACAGTCACTTTACAAAATCAATAACTGAATGAACAAAGGGCATCTGCAACAAAGGTACATTATTAAAGCAGCTCTTATCCATGTGAACAGAGAGCGAGTGAGGGACGGAGAGAAGAGAGAAAGAGAGAGAGAGAGCGCAAGACAGACAAAGACATAGAAAGACAGAGGATAACAGCGACAGCCAGAGACAGAGAGACACAGCGCGAGTCTTTAGAAAGAGCCAGAGTGTAGCTACAGCTCGCAAACAGCCAGCGAGAAGCCTGACACTCCTCCCCACCCAAGGGTGACAGCACTATTCATTCTATTAACCCTATTAGTATTCCATCTACATCCGCCCGCTGGGATCAATACACACCTCCATCACACCGCAATGCTTCTGCTTCCCTCTTCCATGGGCAAAGGGAGAGGGGGAGCGGCGGAGGGTTCAGGGATGGATGGATAAATAGGAGCCCAGACAGTGAGGCACTTCCCCTGCATAAGGGCGTACCACAGCTCTGGGTGTGGACTGCGGAGGGCGGGCCGGCTCTGTCAGACCGTCTCTGCCAATGACACCGATACAGAGAGACGTGGCTGACACACAGTGCCATGTGACAGTCAGGTAGGCACTGAGGAAGAGCAGTGATGGCTACACACCCTCATTTCAGGCTGCAGGTCATATAAAAGGAAAATAGGACGGAGGAAGAACGGGGTATCTGCAGGTTTCAGCACGCCAAATGTAAGACATTTTAAGTCTCTGTTTCCCAATAACGATCGCTATATGTGGTTCCGAAGGTTTTCCTACGAGCAACTTGAAGAAGGTTCATAGATTTTGACATGCGTTGCCTAAAACGGCACTTACGGTAAAAAAGCATTGTACGTTAAGTGGTACCATCTTTGGTCGTGTTCCATTTCTTTACGCTTCTACCCTGCGTTGGGACCTTGAAAATACACGAAATAACATGTTGTGCTGTTTAGGTTACTATGAGAGGCTCAGGTCCTTCAATGTGTGTAACAGGCTGCTGCAGATGTTCTACCAGTCTGTAGTAACCAGTTCACTCTTCTTCACTGTGGCCTGCTGGGGAGGCGGCATCAAGACGGGGGAGGCCAACAGGCTGAACAAACTGGTGAAGAAGGTCAGCTCTGTTGTGGGAGTCAAACTGGACAGTCTGGAGGTAGTGGCAGAGAGGAGGATGAGGGGGAAGATCAATACCATCCTGGAGAACCCCTCTCATCCTCTCCATGATGAGCTGAGGCTGATGAGGAGCAGCTTCAGCCACAGGCTCATCCTACCACGAAGCAGGACGGAGCGCCTGAGGCCTTCCTTTGTGCCTGCAGCCATCGGAATGTTCAACACGGTCAACACGACCAGCGACAACAGGAATGTAGTTAGGACATGAAGCCCAAGTGTGTTTAGTAAAGCAGACTCTCGGGGTGGGTGAGTGGGTTTGCCAACAGACACAAGCGTACCAAGTATGTAGGACAGCGCCATTAGGGCATTAGTGCCGGTCAGCAACCAGCTAGAGCGTGTGTGTGTGTGTGTGTGTGTGTGTGTGTGTGTGTGTGTGTGTGTGTGTGTGTGGGG
>OMOT01017364.1:1166-11769 GCA_900312575.1 Acanthochaenus luetkenii | reverse complement strand
CTGCGTTTGGAGTAGGAGTTGTTAGACTAGTCCTCTTCCTGTCATTTGGCAGCTTTCATCTTTTTATTTCACTGGCTCTGTGCTCATACAGAATTTCCCTGGTCACCGCTACTGAAGGCATTCTCCTTTGCACGAGACGCATTTACGTTTTGAGATTTTTGGGAGATTTCTCTAAAGTAGGTTCAGTGGACTCAGCTTTGGGCACCCCATCACAACGACGCAGCTCAGATGCCTGCAAGACAATTTCAAAGAGGTCACCTTCTCCAGGGAGGGGGAGGGGCGACTGAGTCACAGTTGAGACTGCACGCCGCGCTCAGCCACCATGTGAGTCGCTGCCCAAGACACACAAGGAAAAGAAACGCAAGGCCAGGTGCCGTCAAGTCCAGAGTCACTCACTACCTTCTCAGCTGGTTCTAAGCACAGATTCTGTCACAAAGGAAAATAAGTTTTGCTCTTGATAAAAATTCAGGTATATTTTGCTCCAATGTTTGAAAAAAATATAAACGTAAGCAAACCTTTTACAGCCTTGAATGTAATGGTTTCTAAGTCAAGTACTCTGTCAATCAGTATGAGATAAACAATTGTGACTTTAAAACGAAAAGCATCCATAAGGTAAAATGACATTTAGAAGATGCTTTTATCCAAAATGCCATACATTACTGTAAACACATGCATTTGTTTTTATGGGTGAACCCAGTGGGAATCGAGCCCATCACCCTGGCAGTGTAAGTGCCATGTTCTACTAAATCAAGATCTCCAAATTCCTCCAAAAGACCAGATCAGAGGAATATACACTGATCTACTGAGCAGTGTTGTATGCTAATATACATATATATATATGTATACTCATATAATCAACAGAGAGCGCGATCACGCTTCGCTCTATCAAAAGTCGTCACACATTGGGTGTTTTGTGGACAAACATTCATTGTTGTTGTTTTTTCTAAATCTATTTTCACATTTTTATTATTTGACTTTACCCAAATATAACTATAAGCATATGTATTTTGATATTGTTATTGTGCTGTACACTAGGGAGCTAGCTAGCTAAGTGGCTACAGCTGTTTAGATGTGATGGGATAGTTAGGCTTGCATGCTAACATTATTCATTTAGCCTACCAGAGCTAAAGTTAGCAGCCGAAGTATTCTAGGCTGCATCTGGTAACGTTACACACCAGGAAGACCAATAATCTCCAGCTTTTTGCCTGAATGTGATTGGTTCCTTCTAATTTGCATCATGTAAAACTTTGTGGGCCTGGTTTGCGTCGCCACCTATCCCATCATGCCGTGTGCAAACTTTGTATTTGCAGTATTGCAGTTTGAAAATAACATAATTGGACTATAAGAAACAAACATTTAAATGACACGTTTTAATGTAATATTACCTTTAAATTGAAACAAATGAAAATGAAAATTACATTTTAATATGTAAATGCTCTGATAATTTTCAAATGCATTGGGCATGCACCGCATTCATAGCTTATTATGACCGCTCGCCACTGGTGTGTGTGTGTGTACATGCATATTGTGTCTCTGCCTGTCTTTGTGTCTTCCATCCTTTGACTTCAGAATCTTTTGGAATGAAAGTGCATGTGTCACTTTATGGAATGTGAATAAAAACGACATTTAACTTCAAGAAGTCAGTCAAGTTATGTAAAAATCTATTTGTTTATTACAACTTATTCTTAGGTTTCAAATATACAAGGCTGAAATTACTTAAGGTTGGAATTCAGCTCTCATTGTATTTTCTTGGCAAACCTTAACATAGATCTCTACCATCTTTGTTCAGCCTTAACTACATAAAAGGATTTCTGTTTTTCTATTTGTAAAAATTGGCACTTGCGTGAGAAAACAAGTTGTTTTTTCCCTGCTGTACACAACAATATACTCCAGATTTTTATTTTGTAGATTATTTATTTTTCAGGATGGTGATGTATAATTGACTGTGTAAAATGCCCTTGATTGTTGCTCTGCCTGCTGGCTTATGTAAAATGTACCATCTGTTTACAAAGTCAACGAAAAGTCCCTCACATTTGCGCACAGACTGATAAATCACACCAGACTACAGTGCTAATATTCATTAAGAGACTTTGGATGTCCTATGTCATTTCTACGGTACTGCTCCGGTATGACATTTCTCTAACTTTGCTTTTATTTCCATGTATGTGTAATTGTCAGCGCACTCAAATTTCACATTGACAAGCTCAGACAAATGCCCAAATCCAAAATATCCAGCTTAGTTTAATGTCAAGAAGTGGAACAAAAATAAAACTCATGTAAAACTCACAAGGGAATCATTTCTAAATCCTCCAAAATCCTTTTTCAAGCAGCAAGTAACATCTTTAAAATGTCAGGCGTCGCCCAGCTTAGGCTGCTCAATATTACGTCTCAGAATACTGGAGAAAGAGCTGACACTCCAGCATCGGCCTTTTAATTTCCCCCGTGCCACCAGAGATAGACTGTGCTGTATTCTTATTCTTATTTTGATATCGTTGTGCTGATAAAAGCTGTTTCTGTCTGCGTGACCTGACGAAGGCTGTACGGTGACAGAATGGGCGCCGGTCCGCTCAGCCTCTTATCTAACATCAGAGTGCTCTTCACAATGCACTGAGACAGGATGGTCCCACCAAAGCCCCCTTTTTAATGTCTTAACCTCTCTGAATATCAAGCGTGTGGATGCACATCTCCCGCTGCCTCTTCAGACTCCTGAGTGGCTAATGTGGTGGCTCAGCGCTCAAGAGCCTCTTGTCTAAAGACCATACCTGATTCGACTGCTGTCTGCCGAGCACTCCAGTGTGAAGGTCACCAACAGAGGAATCTCTCAGTACCTACTAGGTGCTCTTTTGGGAACATGTCAGTTCACATGTCTGTAGTTATAGTCAGTGTGAAATCGGTGCTTGTTGCTGTGAACACGTGATTTTCTTTCTTGTTTTTCCACTTGCATGCTAAGATATATTAAAATAAGGTCAAAACCATATTAGAAATATGTTAGAAAAAAGTCACCTCATGAAACTTCCTTTTTGGTGATATCTTCCTTCGAGATATTCTACAGCCTCTTACATTATAATGCAACTAAATGGGATTTTAGCAGAGAGGAAAATGTGATTGTTCACTACTTGGTACAGTGTAGAATAAATGGATGCTGCGATTCAGTGCTGTCAGCAGACCTGATACAACTGGATGTGGTCAGCCGGGACATCATCTACATCTACAGTAGATTTTACACTTACACAATAATTGAATGGCAATGTCAGTCATACAGCTGACATCTTGCTCAGATGCATAGAGGATGCATATCTAAAGTGTCTGAAAGCCACACACTTCATTGGTATGTGAGGGGGAGAATGTCACCAAGTTGAAAAAAGAAGGACATTCTATCATTTAATTCATAAATGTTTTGAGTAGAATTTTTGAGTTTACAAAGTATGTTAGAAAGAAACAGTAAAATTCAGACCTAATAGTAATAAACAGAAATAATTCAAGAAATGGGGAAATTAAATATTCAAAAAACAAAGTTCCTTAGTTAAGGGACCTTGGTGGGAAAAGCCTGATCACTACACTAATGTCACTCCATGGTCCCCATACTCTCACAACTCACTGCATGGAAGACTAACCCAGCCAAACTCACGCTAAAGTATTTATTAATACTGACTGCTACACTTAAGTTTGCGACAAACAGAACAATACTTGTATATGGTAGAGAGGCTCTGTGCTGCCTTGCATTTACAACCATATAATTGACGCAAGCTTGTGCCGTAACAGTAATAATATTCATCATGCTATTGAATCAGCAGTTTTATCCCTGCTATAAGAGGAGAGGATCGCACAGCATGTGATGCTGCTTCTTGCTCATTTAGTGTATAGCGTGTTGGCTCTGTGGGACGCAGGAAAAAAGTCCGGCACCATTTATTTTCTTCTGTCTATTAGTTACGACCCGCTAGGTAATGAGCTCCTGCCACCATGCATTTCCACCACCACTCACACACACTTTGTGCGTTGTTCTTCAGATAATGGAAATATGCTAATTTCAGATTTATGTCGTCCATCCATACACTCTTTCATTATCTGGCTTGGGAGCTGTATAGTATTATTTGCTGCGCTGTTTTGAGTGTTATTCATAATATTCATACTTTGATAAGGCTATTACCCTTTAAAGGGTCACTGCTCTTCCTGGATGATGCTTATTTCATGCCTGCATTTCGTCCTAGTTTACACTTACTGCTTTTGAAGTTGTCTTATAGCCACAATATAGAATGGATTTGGTCGTATTCATTTGAAGTATATTCACATAGATTCTTGAGGGGTTTGACATAAACATGAGAAACAAGCTTTCAACTTTTGTAAACCTTTATTCCTCAAAACACAGGCTTGTTTTATCTCAGGCTTTACAGATATTATAAATGTAAACAAGCTTTTAACCCTCAAATGTTCAAAATATATCTATCAAATGTATGTGTATATGCTACATATTGTCTTCACTCAATATCAAAAAACCTAAACAAAGCCAGTATGGTGTCTCCTGTTTCAGCAGCGACACCATACTGCAATTTTGGATTGAAGCTTTAACAAGTGATTGGATTGATCTCTTAAAAAGTCAACATGGCCTCATGCCTGTGGCAGTGAACCATTTAGAGGCCATTTTCTATCAGTTCAGGTCAATCAGCCTAACCCAGTGTTTGAAAAGATCTTGTACCTATGACCTGAAAAATATAGGGACTTGTAATGTAAATATAAATGTAATATATATTGTAGATATAACCCACAACTGTGATTTGTATGAATCACATTAATTTATTCCTCACAAATGATGTTAAATTGTCCTCTGTAGTTTCCAGAAGATAATGGGAAGATCTGCTTGAAAGTCCATGGCTTGGCGATTTCTGGCTTTCAAAACTCATTTTCCAGCCCGTACTCTCTATTTTGGAACGGCGGAATTGTGGTCTGCCACAATTTCTGACCATGAATCCCCAACCGGGCGTCACGGTGGCGCAGTGGTTAGCGCTGTCGCCTCACAGCATCGAATCTCCGCCCGCTCCTTTCTGTGTGGAGTTTGCATGTTCTCCCCGTGTTCACGTAGGTTTCCTCCGGGTGCTCCGGGTTCCTCCCACTGTCCAAAGACACGCAGGTCAGGTGAATTGGAGACTCTAAATTGCCCGTAGCTGTGAATGTGAGCGTGACTGTCTAACTATGTGTTATCCCTGTGATGGACTGGCGATCTGTCCAGGGTGTTTCCCTGCCTTCCACCCAATGCATGCTGGGATAGGCTCCAGCCCTCCGTGGCCCTAAATAGGAGTACGGTAAGCGGGTATAGAATATGGATGGATGGATGGAATCCCCAACCCCTTTAGTAAACTAGCAGTGGATGTGGCTACAAATTCATGCAACCCAAATTCCACAGGGTGCACCCTGGCTTTTCAGTCAGGTTACTGTTAGCTCAGCTTCTTCCTTTCATATGCCTCATCTCCTGAATCATCCCAAGTAAACAGACCATTGAGTTGTGCCCGTTGTGCTTGTTGAACTGCTTCGGTAGCAGTCCATTTCTATTTATCAAATTACATTACATTGCAGCATTTACCAGACACTTTTGTCCAAAGCGACTCACAATAATTACATTTTGTCAGTACAGTAGTCAAACCAACCGTAAATCGCAGTCTTCATCAGCTAAGCCTTCAATAGGAATCCGTCAACCTGCCCAGGGACTGCAGATGAAGATGTGCCTCATTGCTAGATCTGGCACATTTACACTAACGTTGTCCCTGTTAAAGTAAACAAAATAAATACATTTAGAAAATGCCTGAATGGCCTCCTTCCCATACCGTGCCACACCTAGCCATTTCCTAATAAACAAGTTCATTATTCTCTCTAACTTCTCTACCTTTGTTATAAGTATCTCATATGCTGGGAATGGCAATATCAGCAAGGGACATAAGCCCACACTGTAGGCACCACAGCTTTAGCTTTAGCTGGCCTGGTTACGTTGACCTGTCTATGTACTCTAAACGTCTTATCACATCTTGTCTTCACCCCTGAATCTGCTTTGTCTGTCAAATGCGTCATCTTCCTAAACTTTTGGCAGGCTTCTCTTAATGAACCTTAAATCTGACAATCTGTCCTTGTCAACAGAGATGCATACAAGAATAAATTACAAGAGCATGCAGCTCAAATGTAATTAATGTACAGTAAAAACAACAGAAGTCCCAAAGCACTGCCTACATAAATGGGCTACACATTTAGCCCATGAAATCAACTGCCCTTCCTATCTGAGAGGTAGGCGGCTAAGCGCTTAACTTAGACTCTGTACATTGGCAGAATCCGCTTTCTTCTCGTTTGTTTGTGAGCTAAAGGTGTAACTTTGAGACCTGTTCCTCTGTGCCATGCAAGTCAGTGGGGAGAGAAATAAACACTATCTTGGATTATCAAGTTTTAATCAAAGGAGCAACTATTGAAGATATCTCGCCAATATTTGGAGTTACATCATGGCAACCCAAACCTCTATCAAACTTTAATGATGCTTTAACAGTCAGTCAGGTATAGTCGTAACTATAACGTAACACCCAAATGGATACTAGTCCATAATTACCAGTTTCAGACATGTTTGAATAATGTTTGAATAATGTTGTATGTCACTAGGCACAACATCTTGTTTGCTAGTGGTAGACATTTCTGTCTCCCACTGTTCTTCACAGTGATTTGGAGACTCAGCGCAAGATATACCCACTGCTGTGCACTAAAACCCACAAAGACATTTATGTGACGGAGCTCTTCTCCCTCCCTTCTCCAGGTTTTGCCATCCTCCAGGCCATCATGGAGTCGGCTGTAGCCAATAACTGGCAGGTGACGGCGCGCTCGGTGGGGAACATTGTGGACCCCACAGAGTACAGACGCATCATTGAGGAGATGGATCGCCGGCAGGAGAAACGCTTCCTCATCGACTGCGAGGTGGACAGGATCAACTCCATACTGGAGCAGGTATCGAGTCAACACACCCGCTGCTTCAACGTTCATTATCTAAGAAAGTGTCTATCCTTCCGTCTGCAAGAACAAATCCTTAAGTACCTTTACTCCGCCTTGTGGTACTCCATGTTCCATTGTTTTTAAAGAAAGTACATACACCTTCTCTTCATCACTTTCTGCTGCGAGCACCATTATTTCCATTTACACCCTTGAAGTAAGCCACTCTCCCCACTTTTTTAAATTTATTTTCTATTTCCCAAAGCACTCTGAGTGCATCATAATTGCTTCAGATCTCAACCTTCTCATTGGGAAGACACTGTTAAAACAGACAAAACAGGCGCATTCAATTAAGGCTTGTTATTTGTTGTTTTTCGGTCACCTGGGCTTCCTTCGCACCATACCCCCCCCCCCTTCCTTGTTTCCTAGGTGATCATCGGCAGTAGTTTTCCCACGTTAGTCTTGATTCAGATGTATTTGTTAATGCATGCTGCACACAGTTGCTTCGCTTTAATGAATGCTTTATTGTCGAAACACTTTTTCCTTTTTGTTTATTGAACTCGGAATATCATTTTGTGTTCATTTGCAGGATTCGATTCCTTCGCTGTTTGATTGCAAATATATGAATTTGGGAAAGTATTTGGATTGGAAGGAAATTGCGTCATGCATGGTCACATTTTTTCCAGGCAAATGATTTTGAAGCTGAATTGATTTGTTTGAGATGAATCCTGAACAATTGTTTATTTCTGATGATAGGCTGTCAGTTGCAGTTGAAATGATGCCAGGAGTTCTAAGTCATACACTTCCCTTCAGTTTGGATCCTTGCAGTTACTGTAAATTGCAGCACTGCAATGCAACATTTACTGGATCTTTCACAAAAAGCCTCAAGCAGGGGCTATTGTGTGTGTGTGTGTGTTGGTGCATGCTCACTTGAACCATTAATCACAGGCAGATCCTAACCTTCTGTCCTTTGCTGAGGTGTATGTGTGTGCAAAGGCGTCTGCCCTCTGCATAATGATCCTCATTATTACCAGCCTTATGAGTTTTACTTTGACCTTCACTGCAGATCTGTCTTCATTGCCACTGACGCTACGGAATATTTGTTTGTAACAGCCCCGAACATTTTCATCCATAAAGAGAAGTTTGCGTTTCTCTGCCCCTCTCACTGATATAGAGGGTTTCTTCGAAAGCGCCCCATATTATATTCACGTTATCCCATCAGATAACGGTCACTCAGTGTCACATCAGGCAGATCTGATTATAGTCTCTCTGCTGCACACTGGTGTAATGTGAATGGTGGCCTCGTATGCAGCCATCTGTCAGACAGGCGTCTCCCCAGATGCTTGTGAGCGGCAGAACACGTCTGGGTCTCCCGAGAAAGATTCCTTATGTGAGCTGCGACATCAACACTTGCTTTAAAATAATATCAGCTCCCGGTGTAAGTAGGACACACTGTCCCATAACAGCAACAACAATGAGTCTACTATAAATAGCCTACACTCCTAGCCTGAGGGAAGATCTCTCACAAAGGCAGCAGTGAGCAAACACAACCGAGATCAGTCAGACATCAGGAAGCAGCCATATTGGACATTAATCTTTTATCGGTGTTGAGGATTGGAGCTCATAGAGAGACCCAACCAAAGATCATCACCAGCACACTCACTCGATTGGTCAGTCTGGCCATAATCCTATTGATACCTGAATTCCGGCTATTTTCTCGACCCAACATTCTATTTATAATTCAAATGCTGACACCTACCATTCAGTTTGTGAGAATTACTTTTGTCGGCAAGGTGGGTTGGATTGGAACGGGGCTTTATTTGTTGATGAACGTGCTGTGGGACTTCTCCCTCTCCGGCAGGCTCTCTTGCCATCTTAAGAAGTATCAGTCTGTTCATCCCCTCAGTAAAGAAAAGATAAACAGCGCCTCCTCCCCAAAGGCTTCTCATCAATAATAGAAGCACAGTGGACTGTAATCCTGGCCAAAGGACCAGTTTGCCACCTCCTGTGGATAGAAAGGGAATGGAGAGACGGAGGGCTTGTGGGAATTGAGCCGTGTAGTGTAAAGCCTCCCTGGTGCAGCGCTGGGGAGGGAACAGGAGACGGGCCGAACCCACAGAGCAGAGAGGAGGACGGGAAGACAAGATGTGTCTTTGGGATGAAATTACATCTGTGTGGAAGTAATCTAATCCTCTATGTGAATTGTAGTTCTGCTCGTTGTAGTTTGCTCTACACGGGCATTGGTTTGATACCGTGACACGACAAATGGTTTCTCTAGCATTGGCATTTTCTCTGAGGGGACTGATGTTTACAGTGCTGTGTTGTAACTACACTGCTGAACTGCTTTTGGCAACCGTTTAGATTACAGGTCGCAAGACAGATGTTCTTACAGGTAGTTAGTGGATTGATGTCTAAACAGTATTAAGGAATGAGCAATGTGGAAGGGAAATTATTACAGTTAAAACTGATAAATTAACTGTTACCATGTAAATAGATCTGCAAGCTACACTGAAGTGAGTGATAACTATAGTTTAGGAGATTTACATGAGATTTGCATGTGTTAATTGTTCCGCAGATTTTATTCATGATTAGCGTCCACTTGCAGGTTACAAAGGATTAGCAGCTACTTTATGACATGATGATGCTGATGATGGGCTTGATCAATAATCGATTTGCTGTGAGTGATGATTCTCTAATTTTGAATTATATTACAAGTAAACATGTTGTCCCCTCACAAATGATGCGGGCACCCCTTGGGCCAATGAGGAACAAGTAAACAAATGTTGTAGCGCCTCCCTTAGGCCAATCAGTGCACTTTGAGAAACGCCAGAATGGAGCAATGAGACGCACCATTCCCAGAAGTTTCATCAAAATCAGTGGCGTCCGAGATATTATATGTGATGGATGGACGGATTACATCATGGGAGTCAACTAACAATAACTTACATTCAAATAATCTGTTTTGTGGTGAGGCTTGGTAAACGAAACTATGGTTTTAAATATCACTGTGAGGCTTGGTAAACTAAATACCAAGCCTCACAGTGATATTTAAAACCATGTTTGATTGATATGTCAATTGATCAGCCGTGTCCATGCTCTGCTATATTTCATATTTTATTTCGTATGCACCTGTGACAGTTTTTAGACAAATCCCTCATCAAATGTTGCCCCGTTGGTGGAATGGGATAAGGATAATTGGGTGAATGGTGAAAAGGGACAGTCGTCTACCTCAGGATGCCAGTTCCCGTTCTGAGGAAGGCAGATGACAAAGCACTCTAACGAAGAGAAGCCACCATCAGTGGGAAGGGAGTCAAATCCTCTTGAAGGCACTCGGGCAGTCATCCAGCGCCGCACAGGACTGTGGCTCCAGACGGCTTAATTAGAATAGATTCCCCCGGGAATATTTAGGCTAATAGTCGTGTAGCCCGGCCCAGCTCGGCCCAGAACCAAACAGCACAGCATGTCCTGCTTGTCCAGACAGATAGACAGACAGGAGGAGGACAGACAGTTCTTCCTGAGACCAACCGGGTGTGCTATAAAAAGTATAAACTCAGGAATGACAGAGGGGAAAATACACAGTGGAATTCTCTCCCTCTCTCCCCCTCTGTTTATGTGGGACTGCACCGCTCTGTCAGAGAGGGCCCAGCCCTGT
>OMOT01017310.1:1356-18182 GCA_900312575.1 Acanthochaenus luetkenii | reverse complement strand
GAAGAAACCGGAGCACCCGGAGGAAACCCACGCGAACACGGGGAGAACATGCAAACTCCACACAGAAAGGGCCAGGTGAGATTTGAACCCAGGACCTTCTTGCTGTGAGGCGACAGTGCTAACCACTTCGCCACCGTACCAACGCGCTACCGCTCGACTACGGAGTCCTGACTTCATCAGGTGAAAATACTTCTATAAGTCAATGACTTCACTGTCGAGTAGTGTTTCGAGCGTTTCATGAAGCTTCGGCAAAATTGTTTCAATTGTCTCTGTGTTTCTGAAAGCCTTGTTCTGGCCAAACCTAGAGATTTGCATTCATTCCTCTTCTACACTTGACTCGCCTGACGCCTCTGAGTAGAAGAACAGCAGCAACAAGCACCTGTTGGCTCACGTACGCCCCCTTCAGAGTGAAGCAAAAATATTACTTGATTCACCTTGTGCCTTTTCACTGCGGTTTTATGTCCCATCAGCAAACCTAATTATGTCACTTACATATCAAGGTCAAGTGGTGTCTGAATCGAAACGTTAAGCCCGGTGCGTCGGTTCAAATCGGTGAATCGTCACACCTCTACAGAGTTCTGATCAGTGGTGATGGAGGAGGGCATTGTGGCTGATGGGAGAAAGGATTGGTGACGCCGCAGTGCATCATGCTCACGTGCCTCTGGTCTAGTAGGCTACTGGAACTAATGAGAGGTGAAAATGTTAAGGTACCTTGAAAGGGATGAAGTTATCCAACTGTGTAAATCCTGGTTTAGATTGGTACACTACTATATTAAGTAACACAATCACATACAGTAGTTGTCAAAATTACTTAACTATACATTAATACTTTCATGTCATTAAACTGTGGTAATATTTAAAACAATATCACAATATTAAAAATGTCTGTGATTAAATAGCACGCAACACGACATACTCCTTCAACAGGAAGACTGTTTGGCAAATAATTTGAACGCCACAGCGTAGCACGATACAATAATCTGGATTTCTGAACTTCAGCGTGTCCCATGGCATGTGATTATGTAACTATAATGGTGGACATCCATCGCAAATCCCCCTAGCAAACCTGCCACTAAGTGGACGTTATACTGGACTATAACAAGTATTATATTGCACGTTACTTACGTACTTGCATGTAGTTATTTCTCAAAAATGTATTATGTTGCTAAATATAGTATATTTACACATATATTGTATTTTTAAAGGACACATGCAGAAAGTGTGTTGTATTAGCTTTGTCTACTGTTATCTAGTTTCCATAACCCATTCATGGTGCAGGGGGCGAGGTACGTTACTCAGGGGCTCTTCGGCAGTATTCGGCACTTTGAGTCACACATTTGTATGAAAGGTGCTTTGTAAATAAAGTTGTTTTTTAATTACTTTGTGTAAAGGGAATGAACTCATGGACCTTTAAACTACCAGGCAGCCTCCCTAACCCGTCTCCCACCATGCCTCCCACAGTGCAATGACATTACAACAAACTTACACACCAAAGATTGGAATGTTCCCTCACCCCACTTTATTATGTATTATATATTATTCTTGTGTTGGTCCTCATATCTTTGTTTTTATGCTTTCATGTAAAGCACTGTGTTAACTCTACTGTTATTATTATGTTGCATTAGATATTTGGCGTGTGGCATGATTTTGGCATTCCCTAACAACATGTCATCACCTCCTGCGTTGGTCCTTAAATTTGTTACATAAGGTAGTTGGTATCTCGGCATGGCATGATAATATTCCGTAACACCACTTCTGTGTATTCTGTGCCGGTCTTCAGATCGATAAGTACCTGTACTCCATGCGTTTATCGGACGAGACGCTGAAGGACATCATGAACCGCTTCCGCAGGGACATGGAGAATGGGCTCGGCCGCGACACCAACACCACCGCCACCGTCAAGATGCTGCCCACCTTCGTCAGGTCTATCCCTGATGGATCAGGTAGAGTGTACATGAAGAGACCGTCATGCTAACTGTAAATAATAATGAAAATGATAGAGCAAAACGGGGTCATGTTTAACACACTCAGCTGACAATTCCACACTAGAACATATTAAATAGAAATGTATGGATGAGAGTATGAAAAAGGTATTGACTACAGCATTAAGAGGATGCGCAAAATAGCAGTAGTAGTGGCAGTAGAACTCACTGCTCGTATTCATCTTAACACAGTAACACATTATTCCTAAATTCCCATCATGTATTGATAATGTTAATCAGCTAAAATAAATACTTTGGCATTTTGAAATTTTGTCTGTGGTTTCAATTCACCAAGGACTAAAAAGGTTTCTGCAAAAAGAATACAGTGTCATGTTGTGTTTCATACAGTCTGACATCCTGTAAGGATGTTAAAGCACACCCTCTGCTCCATCCCGCCTCTGTATGTATATATATGGGTGGCAGTAGCTCAGGGGGTAGAGTTCCCTCCCAGAAACCGTAAGGTTGAAGGTTCGAGTCCAGCTCCTCCCGGGGCCAAAAATCTGTCGTAGTGTCCTTGAGCAAGACATCTAACCCCAAATTGCTCCCGTTGAGCAGGTTGGCTCCTTGCATGGCTGCCTCCGCCAACGGTATGATGACATGTAAGTCGCTTTGGATTAAAGCATCTGCTAAATGATGTAATTTAATATATGTTCTGTACATAATGTGCTGATGTGTTTCAAAGGCCAGGCCCGGTTCTGTGATGTGAGGTTTTTGCTGTGCAGCCTCTGCACTTGGACTCAGTAGGTCACTATTGTTTTGGCCCTGGAGCCAAACAGTCCAGCTTGACGGTGAGCTGTATTCGTCTCAGAGCATATCACTGTTGTTAGGTGAAAACCTCACAACATCAGGTTTGGTGATTTTCCTGTTTTCACTTGAATTTAAGGATGACAATTGTATTACCCTTTCAAACCCCATCGTAAAATGTCATGGTCATCAGTCTAAGAACAGGCCTGTTTTTCTCAAATCCTGAAGAGCTGACATTTTGGAAAAGCGAGTTTTTTATCTGACAGTAACAATATATATGATGTTATGACAATGACTATGCCTAGTTTATCATGAATGAAGTTCGGCAGGGTGGATAAGTTAAATAGATGAGTATAATAATGGACATAAATAGATGTACAAATAGTTTGATTTTCTCTTTTTGTTTGAACAGAAATCAAGTTAGCAGCTGCACCATCAAAGAGATCGAAAAGCTACACTTAAGTTACAGTTACAATTCACTGCACCTTTTCCACCGTCACCTGAAACATCTTCCCCAATGTTGTCTGTGTGCAGATAATACTCTTAGACAAAACAATAAGACTGATGTGCTAAAGGTCCTTCAGTCTGCACAGCTCTGACACGGCCTGGCATGGCTGCTCCCTGATAGTAAACACAAATAACATGCGGTGCCTGTCAGGCACGCTGAGGTCCCAACAAGGTCCTACTCCTGCCACCTCACACTATAAATAGCATCATGTTTTAACCACTGGACACGTGGTGCAGATCAAGCAATGGGCAGAGTTCAGGCCACAAAATTGCTAAACAATTGAAAGCCAGATCAGTTATGACAAACACGATGGAAAGGACGACAACAGCAACAAGAATAACATCAAAGCCAGTTTCACAGGCCATGTGGCTTAACTGCCCCTTTAAACCCTGGGTAACTTCTTGTGTTACGTTTGCTAATTCTATAGCAGGTTATTCCTACGTGTAACGCTGGGTTTTGGAGGTTATCTAACGGTTGCCAGTATGACAGGGGGCTAAACCTCAGAATGAGAACCACATGTTTGTCGTCCAACCATACGACTTCTGCAACTGAATTCGTCTCAGATTTTTATGGTGGTGGCTAATGGGTGACGGGACTAAAGATACTGTAACTAGTTTGTTAATAAAGTCAACATTCCTGCCATAGATGTAGCCTAGTCTCAGACCAAATTATGAAATGAAACTAGTCCACAAAATACTGCAAACCCAACATGTACACGTATATGTAATCAAGACATAGTGGCACAAATTAAAAAATAGTGTCACTGTAGTATTCCACTCTTATAATGGGAGAGAGGCTACAAAATGGATGTATGCGTTGCAGGAAATCAATGACACATCTCTATACGTCAAGGCCCGTCACATCTCATTCCAGTCAGGTCAAGGGGATAAATAGTGTAACGCAGCAAACACTGGTGGTACTAAATGAGGAACAATGTTTTGTCGGGTGGCAGGGTGGCCTGGCAGTTAGAAAGACTGTCCTGCAAACGAAAGGTCACGGGTCTGATCCCATCAACAGCCATGTGTTCTGTTGAAGCGTCCTTGAGCAAGACACTGAAACCCTCCCTGCTCACCGTTAGTTGCTCCAGATAAGAGTCAGCTAAAGGCCTAAAACGTAAATGAAGAATTTCACTCCAAACTTAGATATCCACCATTTGAAAGATGTGGGCAGCTACTCTTAAATAATGACTGCAAGCTACAAAATCTAATTCACCACTGAATATCGGAAATGATTAGCTATCTTCGTACCCTAGCTTACAGATTAGTGACATTTGAGGGCATGTAATCATCTGTAGTTTTGAAACAATGAGAAATGTACAACGGGGAAGATATTTCCGTGTTTTGGAATGAAACCAATGAAATCGACTCACAATCTGATGTTACGACACAGCTTCCATCTACGGAGGATCGATCCACATGTTGGCTCCTTGCCTGGAATGACACTCTACCTTAGCATCTGCAGGCGGGCGGCTCCATTCACATCAAAGGGTTTTGTGGCATTTGCCCCTTTCATCCCTTTAGTTTCTGCGCGTTCTCGTCTCTGGGGAAATAATTTCCAGCTTTAGTCATCAGTTTGTTGTTTGTGTCTTTTACTTCAAATCGGCCATAGATTTGTAAAGATAGACTGCTGTAATATGCTGATGGTATGTCAAGCTTGAAAATTATGATGGACTCTGGGACGATTTGTGATCGTTTCCAGTGTTAGCTGTTAGGGATCCTTAATGAATTTCTTTTTTTAAAGTAATAATGTGTGACATTTTTATATGAATAAATGTCCGTTTTGCTACTCTCTATCGCCGATAGAGACACAACAGTGATCCAACCTATATCCAGTTCATGAAGCTTTTCCACTTCCTGTTCTGAACACCCGGTGTCTGGTAGCTCTTTCCTGGGAAAAATCCTCTGCTGCACAGGAAGTAATGTGTGTTACGTTTCCGGTTTTCTTTGTAATAAACCGAAGAAGAACTGGGTAGTTATCATGAGCAGTAATAGCCACCATGGCTGAACAGACAAAGAAAATAGCGCCACCTACAGCACATCAACAGGAAACCCAAGCTCCGCCCACACTGTTTGATTGACAGGTGATCTCTGGGAAGTGCAGTGCAGAAACGCCATAGCAGTGAGGCTGAGCAACATAGATGGAGACTAAATGATAAAAACAAGAAGATTACCACTTAACATCACTGATGTTCCACTGTTTTCTCTTCCTGACAGAAAAGGGTGACTTCATCGCTCTGGACCTGGGAGGCTCGAACTTCCGGATCCTGCGTGTGAGGGTGACACACGATAAGAAAAAGCCAGTCCAGATGGAGAGCCAGGTCTACGAGACCCCTGATGACATCATCCATGGGAGTGGGACACAGGTAAACACTTCAATGCAATAAATGTTGCTCTTTTATTACATTTGTACATACATTTCCACAGACAAAAGAAGCATTTTTGAAACCTCAGTGGTGAGCGTGCTGGTGGCTCAGTTGGAGCATGCCATGTATCTGTGAGGTCCCGGGTTCGAATTCGGCCTAGGACTTTCTTGCATGTCATCCCCCACACTCTCTCCTATCTTCCCTGTCTCTCTTCACTGTAAACTGTCCGATAAAGCAGATATGCCGAAAAATGATCCATAAAAAGTATAATAAAACTGCAGTGGTACCTCCTCATTATGATATTTGAAAATACCTTCATGGGTGCCAAATGGTTGGGCGTTGGTCAAAACGTACCACACAATCTGAAATGTCTTGATGTTGTAATCCCCACCCACAAACACTTGGAATTTGATCCAAGTCAGATAATTTTCCCATTGCAAAATATTGCATGTTTTGGTGGTTCTTGAGGTCAGGCCACGAGGATCGATCTGTGCAAAATGTATAATGCTGAGGATAATGAGAGTGACGTCAGGCCCGATGCTAACCTACACTGAACTCCAGCAGAACAGCCGGCAGTCATATTGTAACACGATAACCAAAACATTAGAGACCGTCTGAGACGCGTGACTGGTTTAGAGCATGGCGCGCAAAGGCAGACCAAAGACAGATGCTGATTAATGAAATGTTGAGGGGACAGCTGGCCAAAAGAGTAACGTGATATACGAACAGGATTGCCAATGACAAGGTTTATTTTGTGTGTGAATTGGTTAAATGTAAACATTATAAATCCAATGCACTTCAGCCAACACAGCCTTCATCTGGGTAAGAATCATAATACAAGTTTCTATATGAATTATAGCTGAATTCTTCTGTTAGTTCAGTTCACTGTTTTTTAAGCACCTTGCAAGAACTGAGAACTTTTGTTTCCTTCTTAAATGCAAATATGTGATATTTGTATGCAGTAATAATTCTAGGTTTGAGGGATTATCAAAGAACTACATTGTTTATATCGGTTAATGACAAAACGATATGCTAAACGTCTAATAACACTATGTTAATATGATGTTGGTCAAACGTTTTGGTATGTGCCCTTTCCCTTCTACAGTGTAAAAGTCCCTGTTCTGTCTGTAGCTCTTTGACCATGTCACAGATTGCCTGGGTGATTTCATGGAGAAGCAAAACATCAAGGATAAAAATCTACCTGTAGGATTCACGTTCTCCTTCCCCTGTGCCCAAACCAAACTGAACGAGGTAAGCACTTTAAAAAATTGTACAACATAGTTTGGATTTAGGCAAATAACTGTTCCAAAATTACTTCTTTTTTTTATTTTTCATATTGCCAGTTTTGAGTAATGAGTTCCCAAGATCAATGAATATGAAATTTATATTTACATTTATATTTCTATAACATCACAAACCAAACATTTTCTTTCAACAATTTCAGTGCACTGCGATGATGTTGTAGGTTTGCATTTTCCTTGAATTTGGGAACTCAAATCTCATAAAAGAAAAGAAAAAAGGTCTTGGGAAATTTCAGGAAAATTGTACTTTTGCAAAAACTTTACTAAAAGTGAAATATGATGGAATTCTACCTAAAATGTCTTTTGGTGGAAGTGTTAGAAATGTGTTGTCTGGAGACGGATGCTGAGGTTGGAATAGCAATGGACAGAAATCTCAAGAGTTGACAAGTCTATCTGCCTTATGAAATAACTTGTTTTATAGGCTGTCTTACTGACATGGACAAAGAAGTTTAAAGCCAGTGGCGTGGAAGGCATGGATGTGGTGAAGCTTCTCAACAAGGCAATCAAGAAAAAAGGGGTGAGGTTTTAACTCGTTCACAAACATATGTGACAAAGTAGAGTTCAGGGCAGGAAACTCAGCGGCTACAGTGGCTGATACATTTCAAAATACACCACATTCACTATTTTACTAGTCAAATGTATTTTTAAGAATAGAATATGACCTTTGCAAAATGGCTGGTAGAAAAGACAAACGTACCAGCCAAAGTTAAAAGTCTTTTTGTTTTTTCAGGACTATGAGGCAGACATCATGGCTGTGGTGAATGACACAGTCGGCACCATGATGACCTGTGGATTTGACGATCAGCGCTGTGAAGTGGGGATCATCATAGGTAAAAACAAAGATTGGATTTGTTTAATGAACCTCTGACAGGCAAATAATAGTAAAAAAATATATTATGCATAGTGATGAAAAAAGCTAAATTGCATTGTGGTCCTGTACCTCATCAAGGAAGACGTTACTTGCATACAAAATTCTAGGGCAGACCCTGGCATTATTACTACCATGCTCTGCCCACTGAGCTATACAGGACCACCAATCTTGTAGCACAGGTGCCATGTAGCTCTGAACCCTCTCAGGTACGGGAACCAACGCCTGCTACATGGAGGAATTGCGTCACATTGACCTGGTGGAGGGAGACGAAGGCCGCATGTGCATCAACACTGAGTGGGGTGCCTTTGGGGATGACGGGTCCCTGGAGGACCTTCGCACAGAGTTCGACCGCGAGATAGACAGGGGCTCCATCAACCCAGGAAAGCAGCTGTAAGTTTCTGACCTTTATTTATCCAGAGAAGGGTTTTTACTAAGCTTCACATTCACACCTGGGAGATTCCTCTGAGCTGCTGACTGCTGAGCCCGTTTCTCTAATCTGTAGGATACCACTGCCCGACATGACACGCTGCTCTAACTATGGGAAATAAATGTAAAGTAACACAGAAGCTTCAACTGGTTGAATCTAAACATGAACAAATAGTTCGCATTTGAGAAAAGTGTCATCTACACTTGCAGAATAATTGATAGCACCAAAAAATTTATGACAATACTTTTAAAGGGCATTAGGTAATATAAGTGCTTTGTTGACAAATTATTACGCATTTACAGATATTGAATGAACTTCAGATCCAAAATGGACACAAAGCATTTTAGAATAGAACTCTTGAAATGTCAACATTCTTTCCAGAAATAGACATAGTAGACTTTCCTAAACTTCATACTGCAAAGCAACAGCAGCGTGTCATTTCTATTGTGGGCCATTTAAGCGAGGATGACATGATTGATGTAGCAAACTTTATGCCTTTATGATCCATGACGCATCATCTGACAATGCTGCTGTGTGTCTTTCTGGTCAAGGTTTGAGAAGATGGCCAGTGGGATGTACATGGGAGAGCTGGTTCGACTCATCCTGGTCAAGATGGCCAAAGAAGGCCTGCTGTTTGAGGGACGAATAACCCCCGAGCTCCTGACCAAAGGAAAGATTGAAACAAAGCACGTTTCAGCCATCGAGAAGTAAGTGGGGGGAAATTACTGGTATTGTATAATACACAAGAGAAAATTACACATAATATGCTATGTACTGTATGTAATGCTGTTGTCTCGCAAAACCATAAGTTTGCATAAAAGATGTTTTTTAGGAATGAAGAAACGAATGCTCGTTTTCACCTTTACACCCATGAATTGTTTAAATTATAGACTGGGGTTTATAATTAGAGTTCATCTTTTATAATAAGAGTTCAAGGATCATGAAACTCACGCCATACATAAATAACCGGGTCAACTTTCAACTCAACTAAAACAAGAAAAAGAAAACCAAAATTGTAGGTATATTGTCTTTCTTCAACAACAAGAATAAGTTCTATAATATATTGAGAAATACTTCCCATTTTAGGTCCAAGGAGGGGCTAAAGAAATGCATGGAAACCCTGACGAGGCTTGGAGTGGAGCCTTCAGATGAGGATTGTCTTGCCGTGCAGCATGTGTGCACCATTATATCCTTCCGCTCAGCAAATCTAATTGCTGCAACATTGGGTGGCATTCTCGCCCGCCTAAAGGAAAACAAAGGAGTCGCACGCCTCCGCACCACCGTGGGCATCGACGGGTCTCTCTACAAGATGCACCCTCAGTGAGTATTCCACCCAATAACACATTCGTTGAAGAAAAGAGTTAAACAAGTTAGCAAGCAGGGGTGGAAAGAGCACTACAACATCATACTTAAGTAGAAGTACTGTTACCTTGATACATTTTTACTTAGGTAGAAAATAAATGACCAGTGTAAACATCTACTTAAGTAAAAGTAAAAAGTCAGTCATTTAATTTAGTTACTTTACAAAAGAGAACATTGTTAGATCTTATTGTCTAGTTTCTGTTGCTTATGGAGAGCCACAAAATGTGTACTCGGTAATGGATGTGATTTAAAGCATAGCTAAGTACAATACCTCAGCAAAAACGTACTTGTCCACTCTCTGAACAGATACGCCCGCCGTCTCCACAAGACTGTGCGTCGCTTGGTCCCGGACTCCGATGTTCGCTTCCTGCTGTCTGAGAGCGGGAGCGCTAAAGGCGCTGCCATGGTGACAGCAGTGGCGTACCGTTTGGCAGACCAGGCACGCCAGATTGAGCAGACCCTGGCAGAGTTCCGGTTGAGCAAGGCCCAGTTGTTAGAGGTGAAGAAAAGGATGAGGACGGAGATTGAAAGAGGCCTGGGGAAGGACACCCACAAGGACGCCACTGTCAAAATGTTGCCCACCTTCGTCCGGAGTACACCAGATGGATCAGGTGACAAGAAAAGGGGGGGAGGCAGATAGAAGGAAGGGATAGAGCCATGAAAAAAGTGATTTTCATGTTTGTGTCCTCTTGCTATTGCAATTGCCAGCAGGGGACGCAAGTAGAGTGTTAAGTGCCGTCTGTATCTCTGTGGGTATAACCCTATGATGTTCATACGTGGGTCATATATTCAGCCCAAGGTACCCTGGAACTGATTCGATTTTGAGGTAAAAAGGTCAATGGTCATGGTCATGGGTGTCAAAAACACTTATTCGGCTATAAGGCGCAAGTTGGCACCTCGCCCGAGTGCAGTCTAATGTATATGTTGATGTATTTTCCATTTATTTGAATGTCTTTTAAACATGGTACATTTATTTGTATTTGGTGTAAACTGCAATAAATGTTGTATTATGCTAATTCCCATTTTAAAAAACCACCTTGGGAATGGTAGTGGAAGGTGGAAAGTACTGTAAGTAAGTTATTGTGACACAATAATTCATACAAGAAGCAGAGTTTGTCGACCTGGCAACATTGTTTCTAGATAATCCTCATCAGCTATCCCTCCTCTCCCTCATCTTGGCAGCAAACTGACAAAGGTGATGGAGCTCAAGTAGTTCAAACATAAATGTGACTAAATGAGTGCAATTATTTGCATAGAAGTACAATTATTTATTATTGGAGTTGTTATCAGTCATCTTGAATCCATACCTTCCAGCATTTGAGACAATGTAGACGTCTGTATTTTCAAATAGTACGCATTGAGCATCGAGGAGCGTTGTCTCTTCTCAAATGAAACTCTTCAAATGGCGATAGATTGAGTTTTGTTGGTTCTTTAGCTAACCAGGTCTTTCTCGTGATACAGAGAACGGGGATTTCCTCGCTCTGGACCTTGGAGGGACAAACTTCCGTGTGCTTCTGGTAAAGATTCGCAGTGGGAAGAGGCGAACAGTGGAGATGCATAACAAAATCTACTCCATTCCCATAGAAGTCATGCAGGGCACAGGAGAAGAGGTAACCAAACCAACAAACATTAGTATCAGCAATGTGGATTTTCATGTATTGTTTTTTCCTGTCTTTGCCTTCCACAAAACTGTACTTGTTGGTTTTGATTCTTCCTATCCAACTTATACGACCATACATGTTGAGTATGGGTGAAACCCCTAATCTTGGCAGTTTAGTGCCACACATACCAATTAAGCCACCCACAACATGCTCTGTAATGTGACTGGACACGTTACTGAAGCCCTCCAAATGAATCCAAATGTACATTTTCAAATGTAAATATTTGTCTCACCATAAAAAGTGCAGTAATAGCACACCTGACCATTATCTCCCGATATTCAAACCATTAAAGGCAAGTCTCTCTGGTTTCCAGCTCTTCGACCACATTGTGTACTGCATCTCCGACTTCCTGGACTACATGGGAATGAAGAGCGCCCGTCTGCCCCTGGGATTCACCTTCTCCTTCCCCTGCCATCAGACCAGCCTGGACGCAGTACGTTCTCTATCAATTAGCTCAAAAATAGCATGAATTCTTAATCCTTATTTAGTCAGGTAAACTGACTAAGAACCAGATCTGATGTAGGCAGAGTTTGCCACAAAGGACAATGCAGAGTGCCAGCAAGTTTAGACAATCACAAGAAAATATCTCAGTCAATTTAGGGTACTTTTCTGTGACTGTCAATTTACCTAACATAACCTCCACTGTCCTGATGGGGTAAATCCCCCAATCTGGTACTCCAAACAGGCTCAAACATATTCTGCTCTGCCTTTAAATACAAACTGACCCAGGTAGCCTGAAACAACACGTTCTTATTTGCAGTAATGGCCATGGGGAAGAGGTAAATGCATTCGCTCACGACCCAGTACTACCACAGTCTTAGGTGTCTGTACTGTTGGTCACTGAGCTTCTAAGCATCATGATTAACATCTCACCGTCTTAAGACAAATACTCAGCTCAGTTTTTATTTTGTATTTAATGAAGGAGGGCTTGCTCAGCACCACACCCTTTCCCAGCCCTCCCCTGCTTCGCATTCATGCAGTTCCACAAGTTCACACAGGGAGCTGCCCAGTACAACCACGGTCTTCTACTGTTGGGACGCTGGAAGTGTCTCCACAGGAGTAACTGGGACTAAACAACTTGCTCAAGGACACCTGGACAGTGGCTGGTGATGGAGGGGAGAGCATTACTCTGGGCTACTATCACGTGTTTTCTGTTATCCAAACGCAGTAGTTAATGACGTGTGGTGTGCTCTGCAGGGTATCCTCGTAAACTGGACCAAAGGCTTCAAAGCCACTGACTGTGAGGGTGAAGATGTGGTGGAGCTTCTACGGGAAGGAATCAAGAGGAAAGAGGTAATACATCTAACACAACCGCATCAATAGCTATGCCATTACTAGAACTGTAGCGTCACAAACGACAACACTGTATCTGCCACTTTAGTTTATCCATCATTGCTAACACATAACAATCCATATGACAATGTCTCTTAAAAACACTAGTGTTACCTCTGTGTTCATTCAGCGGCAGTGTGCTACTACACTGTAGTATATACTTTTCTTACTGTAGAAACTACAGTAAAAGTATGGCTACTGGCAGAGAAAATGTAAGACAAAATAGTACAATTTGGCCAAATTTCCCTTGAAGCATAAGGAAGTATAATCCTAATTTGTAGAATCACAGTTTTTATTTGTATTAAGTATCCAAAGGAAAATATGTTATGAACTGAAGCCTGCACTAGAACCAGAACAGAACAAGGGCAAAAGGGGAAGAATGTAGAACCAAAACCAAAATTACCCCAAAGGACCACGCCTGCATAAAAGTATTATTATGTAACGAGGATCACATGCACAAATAATAACCATGTCACTCATCATAAATATACACATTATCTGTACTTATCACTCCGTCTCATTTCTGTATTATACGAGTTCCCATCATTCACAAGTCAACACTTTTGAGTTTCTTTTATTGATTTCACCCTTTTAGATGGAGGATCCAGTAAGTATTAAGTGAATGTGAATTATAAACCTACAGGTAAAGCAGTCCCGGGCTGCAGAGATGTGTGGTTATTGTTGTAATAGCATGTCATAATAATTGGAAAACGTACCTTCACACACTTGTGGAGGAGTGTGACCGTCAAAATTACAAGGGTTTGAATGTTTATGATACTTTTGAGTTTTGTGGCTATCTGAAACAGTCTGTTTATTGAACTGTCAGCTGTACAGTCTGTCAGGCGGTGTGAGAGAACTGCATTGTGCTTGGCGTGCCATTTGAGAAGTTGCCAGGTCTGATATGGTCCATCAATCAAAACAGCCATTCAGTAACAATTTTGGTTAGAACTAAAACTGTGGACTAAACATTACTGAAATGTTGGATAAGTAATGTGACATATTAACACTGCCAGTATTGTTGGCTACCTGGGTTTACCAGCTCGAATGATTCAAATGTAACATGATGAACTTCTAACAAAACATTGCTACATCTACTGTGCATTCACTGACTGGGTTGCAACATGATGCATGATTCTTCGAGGGGTGAGATTTATTTATGTAACAGTAAGCGTACACATTTTTTTACTGCAACAAATATGTCCTTTAGTTATACTTTGGCCAATGACTAATTTGTCTTGTGTTGTTTGTCTGTATAGGAGTTTGAACTGGATGTGGTTGCCATAGTGAACGACACAGTGGGGACAATGATGACCTGTGCCTATGAGGAGCCCACCTGTGAGGTGGGGCTGATCGCAGGTCAGTTCGGCACTGCCTTTGCACCCTTTAAAGGAAGTTGTTCAGTTTAGAAGTTTAAGTTCTGATTTTGATTTGTTACGAAATGTAAAGACAAGCAACAGTATTTGGTAAATGACCAGTAACACGTTTGCATTTCAGGCATTTAGTTGGCATTCTTATCCAGGTAGACTTGCATAGAGTGAGCAGGTGGGCGGTGCTCACTGTCTTGCTCAAGGACACTACAACAGGACTCATGGCTGTTGATGGACACACATTCGCTGTTGCCAGGAGTGACACTTTGACCTTTCGGTTATGGGAGTGTCTTTTTAACCACCTGGCCAGCCTGCTGTCCTGACTAGTCGCTTGTTTGTTTTTGTTTTTTGTTTTATTTTTATAGTATTCATTTATTTGACATATCAAAACAAATATATATAAAATGTCATACACTGCGACAAATACATTTTTTTTTATGTCGAGGACAATAAAGTTAAAAGAAAACGTATTTCCATTGTGATCCTTTCAAAGCTGACGTTCTTTTAGTATCATGGTGTGTCATCAGGAACACAAAAAAGAAGGAAAACTGTAATATTCCATTAGGAAAAAAATTGTTATTACACCAGTCATGATACTAATACATGCTCTGATTTGCAATATTGTAATGCCCGTTACAGTTCAGGATATTCTCAAATTCATGGGTTGCCATATGCTTCCTCTCAGGGACGGGCAGTAACGCCTGTTACATGGAGGAGATGAAGAACATCGAGACCGTGGAGGGAAACCAGGGCCGTATGTGTGTCAACATGGAGTGGGGGGCGTTCGGCGACAACGGCTGCCTGGATGACATCAGGACTCAATATGACCGGGCCGTGGACGAGAACTCACTCAACGATGGAAAACAAAGGTGAAGTTTCTGAATTTTAAAGGCACTTGTTTGGTGTGCCGATAGTCCTCATAGACGGCACTGGACCGGTAGTTTGATCAACTCTGATAGTCCCGTAAGCCTCACCGTCCACCATCCACACTCAACAGTTAAGCACTTGGGGGCGGCAGTAGCTCAGGAGGTACAGTTCCCGCCCAGAAACTGCAAGGTTGAAGGTTCAAGTCCAGCTCCTCCCGGGGGAAAAAAATCTGTCAGTGTCCTTGAGCAAGACACCTAACCCCAAATATAATGTAATGTAAATTGCTCCCATTGAGCAGGTTGGCTCCTTGCATGGCTGATGATAAAAGCGTCTGCTAAATGCCGTAATGTAATGTACATGTAATGTAATTCATACTATTGAAATCAGAGCTTGGTCAAATAGCAATTATGGGTTTTGAAGGCCAATATTTTTGGTTTGAAGTTGTCGATAGCCAATATTTATCACCAATTTTCATGCCATAAAATTACTAGGATTCAGTGTTTCCTCCAGAATTAAATTCTTGTCTGGGGGGAAAAGCCTCTGAAACAACAGTTAGACCATCATGGGACACTGAATCTCAGACTAATTAAATTATTTGAGTGTTAGCAGCTCTTTAAAGCAGAGTGACCCACCACACATATTCAATGGTAGAGAAACTGTGGTCTTTAATTTACAATTGATTGATAAAATGTACAAAGAAATGTAATGTCAGGTTTTCCAGTAGTTTTTCTGTAGCTGTGGTCAGGGAGGAGGCTTGGTCATATCAGAGGTGGACAACACTGATTGCCCGATATCCAATTTAATACAGTTTAATATAAGGCCAATATCGGCCAGATATATTGGCAAAACCATATATCGGTCTAACTCTAGTGCAGTGGTTCCCAACTCCGCTCCTCAGGACCCAGACTGCTGCTGTGTCAAGTGACACTAGGCCAGTCAATCATAGAAAACTATTTTCAAAAACGTCCCTGGGATTGTCTAACCTTTCTGGCACTCACAGTATTGCGCTGGCAGCTACATATGATTTCCCTCCCAGGTCTGATATAATGACAATCTTTTATCATGATCTTTCCATGACTCACTGTGAAAACTGAGACTTTTCTCTTCCTTATACACGTTAGATATGAGAAGATGTGCAGTGGCATGTACCTGGGAGAGATCGTCAGGAACATCTTGATTGACTTGACCAAGCGTGGTTTCCTGTTCCGGGGACAAATCTCTGAGACGCTGAAGACCAGGGGCATCTTTGAGACCAAGTTCCTGTCCCAGATAGAGAGGTGAGAGCATCATTTCACGCTTATTACTGTTGATTCATCACTGTTGAATAAGTGAATTATTGCCACGTCAAAATCACTAGCTGTTTGTCTATAAGCAAGTAATGTGTGCTTAAATATTCGATCATATTTAAGGAAATATCCACCCTAAAACACTGTTGAAAACAGCTATTGGTGATGTACCTTGCATTTCTAAGTCCACTTTGTTGCTTGGTGTATAATGGATAACTGGCCAAACGTAGAGGTGACATCACATCGAGTTATTTCCAGTGCAGATACGTTGGACGTTGCTAGCAGAAAATGTTTCTCGTGTCAGTCCCTCATAATCAAAGAGCGAGGGCTTCTTTCAAGAGCTGCCATTTTGCACCGACACACGACGATCATACAGGGAGAAATCCATCGTGGAAGAGACAGAGTTCAATTTGTCCACCACAGTAGAGGAGATAGACATTTCGCATTTCGAGAAAGGGGTGCGGGTCATTATGGGAAACATAGGAAATCACTAACTGAAGTAGAATCAGGCGAGGCAGGTTGATGGAAAGTGGCTACACTAAATACATGAATATATACAACACTTCCTCTCAAAGTAACTCCTGGAATGTATTGAACATCACAAAGTTATATCTAATAGTGTAAGAGTATCAAAGGGTGCAAAGATTAATTGCATGAAAGCATATTCCAAACTGCATTATCCATATCGAAGTAGCATCTAGGGGGAAAATACACCTAGGAAAAGGAGTAGACTCAGTCTATATAATGTTTAAGCCT
>OMOT01017305.1:7018-20745 GCA_900312575.1 Acanthochaenus luetkenii | reverse complement strand
GGCTCACCAGCACCACATGACCACATGAAGTGTACCGTGTGTGAAGAACGGAACAAGAATCACACCATGTAGTCAGGGGGAGACGGCGTCAGTAAGTCAGTCCACATGCTGAGATTAATGCGAAAACTGTTTTATACAGACATTGGTGCAAATAAACATCATCAGTGTGACCTAATGAGGTTATTTCCCCCCGATCACATGATGCCCCCGATCACATGATGCCCCTGATCACATGATGCCCCCGATCACATGATGCCCCTGATCCTTTCTTTCTGGACTTAACGCCAGACACTAACACATTTATACAGATATGTACTTTTGACTTCACGGTGCCATCTGCTGTGTCTCTTCCCCAGGTAGAGCCCTCGCCAATGAAGACTATGTGGTACTGTCCTCTGGACCTGGTAAGGACAACTGGGTTGCACGTCGCACCGTGCACTGAGGCGCGGGATGCATCACTACCGATACTGGCATCGGATATATACCAGTCTAAAATAGGGTTACTGTGTCAGGGACTTTCCCAAGGCTACAGTTGGGTACGGAGAGCTGCATGTAACATGAGAGAAATCAGTTCAAAGCAACTTCTTATTCACACATGCAAGGATATTAGATCACTTTAGTGAAATGGATTACATCTGATTCATTTTTATCTAATGTGGCCAAACTAATTATAGCCTACGTCCATATTGTTCAGTAAAAGGAAAAGACATTGGATTTAACCGTCATGTGACATAAACTGTTCGCTTCGGAAACACATTTCTGGCTACGGCCAAACAGATTCTTCACTCAATTCTTCAATCACCTTTAAATGAAATCAATCCCACGTTCATTGTGATTTCAAGCAGTTCCCACCTTTAGTTTTCTCTCCCCTGCAGTCCACTGTGGTGGAGGAAGAGGAGGATGGAGTGATCTACACGGTGGTGGTCAAACAACAGCACGGCGCCCCCACCAGTCCGATGGTGAGAATGTCTCCTCTTGTGTGACTGCATTCACACAGTCGCGACTGAGTCATTCGCCATAGCATGAACTTTCATTCTCTCTCTCTCTCTCTGTCATTCGTCTTCCCTCCCTCCCTCTAGTTGGCGCCCTCTCGTTCCCAGTGTGTGAAAGCCGGGACGGAGGAGAAGCTGGTGCTCCACCTCCTCCACTCCTTTTCCATGGGAGACTCCTCCTTCATCACCATCTTCCTCTCCACGTATCGATCCTTCACCTCCACCAAGCGAGTGCTGGACATCCTCATTGACAGGTAGGGAAGAGTTTCACTTCTGTTCAGTTCGTAAGGATATGAAGACAGTAAACACTGAAATCTGTGAAGCGTGATCCTGGACAGCCAATAGGAGTGTAGTTCACGGGGGAAGAAAAAGCGAATGAAAGTTAAAAGCGGAGTCTAATTTAACTTGACTTCATTTGGTGGCATTTTATACTGTAGGAAGCAGCTGTGTGCCGATGTAGTATGACTGTAACCTGGAGTTTTAACGTAGTTCTGTTAAGAGTCTTCCTTAAGGAATGATGGCAGTACGTACACCTGTATGGAGACACCTGTATGGAGACACCTGTATGGAGACACCTGTATGGAAACAGTTCGGTGAACTACTCTGCCTGTCTTCTGTAGTCCCGGCAACACGCACAACGTACCTGAGAAGCTGCTTAGCAAAAACAAGCCGCGAATACATTTAGAACAAAGCGTGAGCGGCGTATTTACGACACGGCAGATACGCATGTTTGATGCCGCATGACACGCTTCGCCCTTTTTTTCCCGCTCCCACTAAAGTTCTTGTTGCACTTTGTCGTTGTTCTCGGCAGATTGGAGCATCCGCCTGGGGAGAGCGTGAGGAGCCAGACCAGGCAATCTTTCAACAAGTGAGGCTTTGAAAATGTCACCCAACCTCTTTGCGTGTGTGTGTGTGTACACATTCACACACACAAAACGGTGTAACATTGCTCATCCAGTGCCCCTTTTTGCTTCTGTTTCCTGGATTATGATTGTTTCCCGGTTGTGTGTGCAGATACTGTGTTTGCCCTTGTGTGTGTTCTAACAGCAAGATTCCCTTTCTTGATCCTCGAGGGGAGATTGGGTGATTGCAGCAGCAAAGACTGGTGTATCTGTCTTGGTGTCTTTAGGTTTGCTGTGATACCATCTCCAATTATCTTCACGTTGACATTTTAAGCATTTAGCTGACGCTCAAAATAAAGAAAGTGAGTTTGCACATACAAGGACTTGGACTTAGGTGGTTGCACATGTAGGTCCCATTAAACATAATATAACTCAATTATAAAAGTAGTATATAAGTAAAAATGGAAATGTACTCTTTTAGAAGAAGTATACAAAAAAGTAGTCGCATATAAAAATGAAGTAGCATATATAGTATATCTATTTTGTATTTTATTGTATTTCTTTATTAGGAAATAGGTTTGTTTTCTATACAATATGCACATGGTCTCTATTTGAGCCTGGCTGATTGGACTGATAGGAAGCCACAGAAGTCAGTGATTCTGAAAAACATGCAGATGTGGAGGATATTATTTATGACGCTGCGACATCACAAACGATCCATCCGTTGGGTTTTCCTCCACAGTCAGTCTGCTGATTCATTTTCACCCCTTTCTGCTGAACTGAGAAACAGCGAACCCTTGACTTCCTCTGAACCTACTGACAACCCGCATTGCTTATCAGCCTTGAATACCATGGCTGTCTTAAAAACCAGTTCTGCTCCTGTTGTCGGTTCGTGCCCTCGGATGACTGAACACATCCGCGGCCTGGAACGTGAATGTAGAAGGATAGAGCGTAGATGGAGAAACACCAAACGTAAAGGAGCTATTGGCTTGATATAATCAGAAAGGATACGCGAGCTGCTTACCTCTCTGGTTTGATTGTTACTAATCAGAGACAGATAATACGCTTATATATATTTAGGACTCATAATGAGAGCAACTGTAGCGTGAGCTTCCTAGATCACCAACATTGCAAGCAGCCAATGGTAAGCAGCACACGAGTCAAAGTCACAGCACCCGGACAATAGGTGTAACAAATACTTCTGGGTCCCTGGACTGGTCAGACATGAAATGCTACATGAACAAATAAGAGCCAGGAAGAAAATGTTAATCTGTTCCCACCTTTTCCCCCGTTCCCGTCCCGCCTCGGTGCCTGCAGAGCCGTGTGTACGGTGTTCAGCACGTGGCTGTCGGAGTACCCCGAGGACTTCAAGGCTTTGGGGGAGCCGTCTCGTCTGCTGCGTCTGGCTCCCCTCCTCCCCCAGGACTCCGCCTCTGCGGCCGACCTCCGCGCCCGTCTCCTCAGGATAGCCGAGGAGCTCAGCGAGAAGGCCCTGCTCGCCGACTCCTACGCAGGTCATTATTTCAGGTGGCGTTCAGCTGACACGTTTAAAGCTGCAGTAGGTTGTAAATATACAGCCGTCTTATGAGTTGTGCGGCTGCACCAGAGACGAGCGTCCCATCCTCCCTCATTGAGATGCCGTGGATTCGCCCTATTTTCCCAACATCTGATCTTTGGTATAGTTTGGTGTGAAGCATCACAGACTTGGTAAACATGAGTGTGCTGTGTGCAGTTTACTGACATCACATCACAGGATTTCTGGGTATTGAAGTTCAGAAGTTCTTATCCACAGCGACCTACAGCGAGTGAACTGGTAGGTTCAGGGTCTTGCTCAAGGACCATTCAACAGTATGCTCGGCGATTGCAGGGATCGAACCTGTGGCCTTTCTGTTACAAGACGGTCATTCTAACCTCTCGGACTCGCAATATCCAGTCGAGAATACTGAATCTTCTTTACAATTCCATAGTAATATGTAACAAACAGGGAAATATGCTCAGTTCATGCTTCAGAATTTAATGTTGCCACTATATCAGAATGGAAAAATGTACAGGTTAGGCTATTTGTCTCTTGATAGAAGAAATGAAACCAAAGTACATCAAAAGTATATTTTTCTTCTGAACCCACGTGCACATGTGGAGTTTCTATGAAATCCCAAAAATATGTTATTATATTTAATAAAGGTTTTGCTGAACGGTTTCTCCCACTGCAGATCAGACCAAGTTCACCATCTCTCCTCCGGACGCCTCCAAGTTTGAGCCCACCAGCATCCTGGGATTCCCTGCAGGGCTCATCGCCGAGCAGCTCACCAAGATCGAGACGGTGGGACTCGCCTTTAGGCTTCAACATGCTTATTGATGACATGAAGCGAAATATTGAGCATTGAAATTTGAAATGAATTGAAATTACGGTCCATAATTTCATGAAACCTAATTGTTATTTGATATATATGATACACATATGATTTAAAGCATGTGTTGTGCATGTTGCTGTCTCTAACGCTGTTTCAAATTCACATACACAGCTGTACAATGTTGAATGTTGAATGTGTGTCTGGTAGATCTATATATAATAAATAGAGGAGCTTGGTAGTTTGCATGAGCAGCGATATCCACCATGGCTGAACAGGGACTGGCCACACTGTTTGATTGACAGGTGATCACTGGGAAGTGCAGCGCCAAAGACGTCGCCTAAATAGATAAAGGGCCTGTTGTCTGTATCTCCCCCCTCTCAGGAGCTGTTTGTCCGCCTGGTACCGTACCACTGCCTCGGCTCCCTGTGGTCTCAGAGGGATAAGAAAGGGAGGGAGGGCGTTTGTTGGTCTGTCCGGGCCACCGTGCGTCAGTTCAACAAGTTGGCCAATGCCGTCCTGGCGTCCTGCCTTTGGCCCACGAAGCTACGCAGCCAGCAGAGAGCCCGGCTCCTGGAGAAATGGATCAGCGTGGCGGAGGTCAGTAGCTCACATGCACAGGTCGATAATAGTTCCAGGACTGTGGATAAACTGAGCTCCACGACTTTATAACAGTGTTGTGCTTATTGTGTGAGACAGTCAGCACATGCACACACACACACACACACACATGCACACACATCACACACTTACAGCCTCTTTGGCATAGCATGGTATCATGTTTTGCTGGTGCAGTTCTAAGCTCACCCCAGGTTTCTTTTGGCACAATCCTCTTTAGGAATATACATTATTCAGCAAATCAGACAGACAGCGTAACTTAATGCCATCCAGAGCCACACCCACAGGTTGCAGTGTGTGTGTGTGGGTGAGTGTGTGTGTGTGCATTTATCTATGTGTGTGTGTGTGTGTGTTTTCAACAGGAGTGCAGAGCCAGGAAGAACTTCTCCTCCCTGTACGCCATTGTGTCTGCCCTGCAGAGTAACCCCATACACCGACTGCGGAGGACCTGGCAAGAGGCCGACAGGTCTGCGGATGAAATATTCTACATTTCAAAGGGGCATTAAGTAATTTAGGGACGACCCAGGAATTTCTCTGGCACATCGTACGGTGGCCTGTAGTCGAAAGAAAGAAGAGTCACATTTTCACATTAGAGACGAGGAAGCTGATTAGAGCAGAGATCCAACAGCCACGTCAATATATCACGATGCAGAATACTGTGTAAAAAAAAAAAGGAATACTGCTTTGTCATTTATTTTTTAGCTTGAGAACAAAATGACTTTTGACTCCGGAGCCTCAATTCCTACATCAAGTGACCAGTACAAAATACCTCAAGCGGCCCCATGTGAATTTGTTCACATGCAGTATGTTTAAAAAGAGAACCGATTCTAAGTCCAGAGTATCTTTAATTCATTATAACTCACTGAATGCGTTTACGTGCTTTTGACTTTCCTCTTGCACAGAGTATTTCCAGACACAAGATCATGTTCATTTCCCTTCATCAGCCCAGATAATGTTGGAATAATACATTTGTTGTTTTGGTCACTTGACTCTTAACAGGGAAGCGATGAGGAGATACGAGGAACTGTCAGGGATATTCTCGGACAAGGATAACTACGCGCAAAGCAGGGAACTCCTGAAGGAGGTGAGTCACCGTGGAGACACTGGACAAGTTTAAACATCATGTGTGTTTTGAAATGTGTCCCAAGAAAAAAAGGACAGTAGAAGAAAGACAGAAATGACAGCAGGTCAGGGACTGAATGATTCCATAAATCGCACCATGCCATCCAAACAGAGCAGAGAACTTACATGGTTTCCTTGGTTCCTTGGTTCCTCGCATGTAAACCCATCCATCCATCGTCTATACCCGCGTTCTCCTATTCAGGGTCACGGGGGGCTGGAGCCTATCCCAGCATGCATTGGGCAGAATGCCTACTATGTGGAGCCTGGAGTTTAGAGAAGCTTGTGACTGGAAAGTCGCAGGTTCTAATCCTGACCTGCAGGGCTGTTGTACCTGAGTCTGGTCTCCGGTCACAAAAACACTTTCCTGATGCCTTGGTCTCGTCTTGGTCTCGTATCTATTTTGACTCGGACTTGTCTTGGTGTCAACCAGTTTTGGATCTTGACTCGACTTTTTCCCGCCTATCTAAAAATAAATAATGTGTAACGTGTAACGCTCCTCTGTTGATCCTTAAACTCCTTCTGCATGTAAGAAGCAGGGTGTTGCTGGAAAAACGAGGTGCGAGTTCCGTCAGCCGTCCCTGCTGCCAGCCTGCGCTGACGTCTGCGTGCTGCAAGTGAAGGGTCAACATTTTCCTGCAACCCGGGAACCCGTGTGACTTTTCTGCTCTTTAACTGATGTCCAACGTCCCGTCATTTCAACAGCAGTGTGAGACGTATAATAACGTGCCTGTCAAGCGTCGCTGCCGGATGACGTTTGTTCAATTCAAATATTTCTATTAATGGAAGTCGCATGGACTAAGGTCAAGTCTAATCCTGTAAACTACATTCAGTGTTAGAGAATCAGGGCTGAACAAACTTTAAATACCAGAAATAGGACTAATGTGTTTGTGTACACTTTCCCTTTAGCGTATGACACCCATCTCGACACGTACATCATATATTGGGGAGATCGGCAGGGTTAGCGGTGTTTTGGTTCCATATAATGGTGCAGCGCAGGTATCAATACCTTTTGCATTAGCTGTGATTTTACCCATCGACCCCCCCCAAAAGGAATTGATCAAAACGTGAGCTTTTCATTTTGAAAGCTTCACCGTGAGCTTTGACGTTGGAAAAACATCCCGGCCTTCTGTCGGGCTTTGATTTTCGACACACTAACTTGCTTCCCTTCGTCTCTCAGCTTGTGTGAAAACGACTGCAACTACCATACAGGGGTTTGAGATGAACGTTCCGTACTAGATGTTCACGCCTTTTTATCATTTGTACGTTTTAGCGTTGTGTAATGTAGAGCTTTTGGTTGAGCGAATGGTGTTTCACTTGCCTTGGTCTTGCAGGAGGGCACGTCGAAGTTTGCCAACGTTGACAACAGGCTGAACAACAGACGTCTCACTGGGGTAAGTGGAGTGGATAACAGACTTGGACCAAATAGGGGGTTGTAGAAGCTTCGAGCTCAGGGAAGATGGCTTGTCTCTGGAAGGTCACTGGGTTGCTGCGAGTAGATTAAAAGAAGAATGATGTACACATACTTATCGTCTGGATACCAGACAAGGATTGTACGCCCTCGCAGGCCTCTACAGGCGACCTTGGATAACATACCAGTGATGTACGCTCATGCAAACGTGTCACTTGGGACACAAATATACATAGTGTCTTTAGAAAAGTTATCTTTGCAGTATAATGCCTCGAAATAATATCACTATCAATATCATATATAATGTGTTGTGAATTTGCATTCGGGGTTATTTTTAGGGGCTATAGGCCATGACCCTGTTTGTGCTCTTGAATAGATAAGTGACATATTTTGAATGACATGGGGTTTTCGTTTGTCAAAAGCATCTGACAGTGTAACGAAGTTATCGGGCCACTTGAGTCAAAACCACTCAACTACAAATGAACAGAAGGCCGATGACACTGCTGAGAGCTTCATGAAATGGATCTCGTTCTAAAATTGTGTTTTCCTACAAAAAGCTACTGTCAAACATTGATACTGGTGTCACTGGTGTCACTGTCGGCTAAGTGGGTGGCGTTTCATTGGTTTGATGGAGGGTCGTAAGGGGCATAGACCAGCATGCATCAGCAAAATGGAACACAGGGCCCGTCTTCTGTGTGAGCCATCATTTTGGGAACAAAATAGCAGCAGGCGGCTGTTGTGAAATCCCTCGCTGTGCGGGCCCTTTAAGATGTCCGTGGGAAACCCTGCGGGCCGCGCTCGCTAGCTGACCAAACACTGCCTTGTTCTTCACAGGCCAGCGCCCAGGGCACAGTGCCCTACCTGGGCATCTTCCTCACAGACCTCACCATGCTGGACACGGCGGTCAAAGACAGGCTGGATGTAAGTTCCTCTCGTGCGTCTTATCTGTTACTCAGCAGATTACATGCATGATTATCAAGTTGCCATGACACATCCTGTCGCTCCCTTTGCAGAACGGCTACATCAACTTTGACAAAAGGAGGCGGGTAAGTGTTGCGATGGGTTTTAACCCGGCGTGTCAGTTTAAGGGATGAAAGGTTGAGAGTTGTATTGTTACACTTAAAATGAGAGTGATCCTGTCAGGGAGAAGGACCGTTTTTGAACCCCAAGATAAGAGCATGTTAGAGCGAGCAGGTTTAGGGGTGTGATTACGTGGGGAGACGGCTGTTGAAGCCATGAGAGGGTTGACTAACACAGTAATACCTGATCAGCCAACATGGGGGCCTTTCGGGCTCTGGACTGTGTCATGAAACTTGGGCTGATGTGGCTCTTTGTTAACAGGAATTTGAGGTTTTAGCTCAAATCCGTCTCCTGCAGTCTTCCTGCAAAAACTGCGTCTTCATCGCTGACGAGGCCTTCGCACAGTGGTATCAGAGTGTACCCCCGTTAACCGAGGAGGAGAGGTACATGTCTGAGAAGTCGGGTTCATTTATTGATCAATCGAAGTTAATGGGCGCAACTGACGTATTTGTTGGTTGATGTCTTTTGCAGTTACAGACTGTCCAATGAAATCGAAGCGCCCAGTGAACCGAGCCCTCGTGGCCTCACCCCAACCGTGATCATCACGCAGTGCCCAGAGTAAGTGATGCTCCACAAGCACATGCATGCACACATGCACACGCAGAGGTCATGCACAGGAAAATCACCAAAGTGACACGTTTGCATTTCAAAATATTGTCGCTGTCGGGTGAAAACCTTTTGATCTATCCAGATTGATTGATCCAGTGGATTTCTAAAGGGTTTCATAAGATCAAGAGGTTGGAGAATGTTCTCAACCCATAGAGGAACACGGAATCCCTCAATTGAAGTGGAAAAATCACCAAAATTGGAGTTGTGTGGTTTTACAGCGATATATAAAATAGGCTGTGATAGGTTGTTTACATCCACGATGAGCTGAATAAGTGGATTCCATGTGTTGGCAGCTTGAGTTCCTCCCGGACGAGCCTGGCTGGCGACTGCGACAGCCTCTTTGACTTCCCCTCCCCTGTCAATAACCTGCTCTCCAAACTTGCTAAGGTAATCTACTCTTGCTCAAGTCAACATTGATATTCGCTTGTTGCGCAGACATACTGTACGTAGGAGTCGTTTTGGAGAAGCATGTTCTCGTGTGTCCTTTGTTTCAATCTGTGGAACAGCATTGCGTCCGTACTTGCTTATCATACCAGGAAGCAATCAAAGGTCATCGTCACTATTACTATACTTTTTTTATTATTATTGCAGCATATGAAATCCCCCTCAGTGTCCTGTCTGGATGTTGACACCTCCCCTCCAACCAATGACTCCACCCACGCCACGTTGACCCCACCCACTCCCACCAAATCCCATCGTCGATCGGTCTCCTGTGGCAACAACCCCTCCTATAACACCAAAGGGTCGGAGCCGGACATGCGAATCATCAGGATACGGATGGACTTGCATGATGGAAACTTGTACCGAAGCATACTGGTACTAAACTAAACAATCTGAGTCTAATTGAAGTGATCAAAATCAGATCCCCAGGACACAATGAACCCTGGGTACCAAGTCAAGTGTCATTGTTATTCTCCTCTCTCCCCTTCAGGTGACGAGCAATGACAAGACCCCTACCGTGATCAGCTCTGCCTTGGAAAAGCACAATCAGGACCCCAAAGAGGCGTCCCGATATGAGCTGATCCAACTTTTGCCTGAGGGAAAAGGTAAAGACATGTTCCCAGCGCAGCAGAAGCAGAATATTCTTTACCGTGTCACTGTCGGGTAACTTTCCCCTGAAACCTAAAGGAAAAATCCATGAACCACCTGAACACTGCATTTCTGGGTCCATTTTGTTGTTTGGTGGTGTATTTATTCTTATTCCTGCAGATAACTAGACGAACAAATATATTTCCAGCACAAGCTACAGTGGACTTTGATAGCACAATGTTTTTCAGTGATCTAAAACAACGGTTAACATCAGGTTTTGGTGATCATGAGATTCTTTCTAGACGCTTTGCACCAATGTTCAACAATCATACAAGGAGAAATCCATGGTGGACGAAGAAGAGGAGAGACCAATTCCTCCACCAGTAGTAGCCTCAATAGACCAGAATGCAATGCAGCCACAGCTTGTATGTTTGCGGGTCCGTCGTCAGTAGAGTGTGGAATACAACACTCTAATCTCACTTTTCCTCGACTGTAAAATCTTCCTAAACTATCGTTATCGCTTTCTCCACCTATATTTATACAGCACAGAGAACCCCTTTCTTTGGGAATTGTTGAAGGGCATTCTGGGAAATGTAGTAAATCACTAACTGAAGGCGAAGTAGACGAGGCAGGTTGAGGGAAAGTGGGTACACCAAAAAAGTAAATTACACCAAAAAATAACATCACAGATTGAGGAGATCTAACAGTGTAAGATGTTTTTCATCCTGAATGTTCTGGAAGTTCTGTTATCGCAACATTTGGGAAAGTACATTGAATGTGTCGTTTACTTCTCCTTTTTTCTTTTCTTTTTACTGCAGAATTGATCATCCCTGCAACAGGAAACGTCTTCTATGCCATGACATCATCTAGTGTTGACTTCCTGTTGAGGAGGAAAGGCAGGAACACCCCACTTGGCTTGCAGCCAATCAGCACAGAGACTAGCGCCACCTTCCCTCGAATCAAGGCCAAGGGGAGGAGACTGGTCAGAACTCTATTTTGATGTGAAATTCTCCCCCGACCCAACGTTCTCCACAGGGACCGATGTTTCTCGTCGGTCTCGACAAAGAATGCAAATCCAAATCACAGGACACTGAGCTTCTTCCACCAAAACGTGTCCTTTTAACGTGTCTCAACACGTTTTAGTGAACAACTCCTTAGCCGGGTCTTTCAAATACATTTCAAGAAACCCGCCGCCCTGCCGTGTGCACGGGCGCCGTCCGCTGCCGAAGAACCCTTTTCCTAACAGTATGCATTACCACTTTAAACCCAGAGGAAGAGCAATGGAAGCCGTCTGGTGCTGGCTCTCACGTCGGGCAGGACTTGATCACGCATTTGCACCAGTTCAAGTTCAAGTTCATTTATTTATATAGCCCTTTATCACAAGCACGTCTCAAAGGGTCATTTCCATTCCAACTCAATGAATAAGAACAGTTATAGTGACTAACGGCAACCAGGAAGTCCCTCGGTGTAAGGTACCTCAGGCGTGAGTGATGTGACATTTCCATAAATGGAACGAGAACATTTAATTGGTCAAAATATGTGCTTCTGCCATCACCTGAGATGGCGTCCAAAGGAAACCAGGATTGGGACCAAAATAAAACACTATTCCATTTTTTTGGGGGGGACTAGGAAGCAAACGTGCAAGGACGTATACAGAAATATGCAAGGAAGTATACAGAAATATGCAAGGACTGTGTTTGAGAGAGAGACATGGATGGGCAAAGATACAGTGCAGTGTCATTGTAGCGCAACACTGGAGCTTGTCTAGTGAGTTGTATGAGAAATATATATGTTTTGTATATATTTTGTATGTGTGTGATGTCTAAATTGTGTTTACATTGGCATGGAGATCTCCATGTGTCTGAATTGTAAGAAGTATGGAATTAATTGTGGAAAAAATGCATCAATTAGCCGCAAGATTACCACGTAGAACAGGCGAGCACACGTCTACAGTGAAAATGATTATTTCAGCGATTTGCTTCATAACAACTCGGAGCACTTAATCTTCACTTAATCGTTGTTGCGTGTCAAAAACAGGATGAACCCGTTAACCCCAAAAAAGCACTCGGATGAAAACACTAAAGGAAAATCTGGGTTATTTGTGTCAGGCCACCGCTCTTAGGTTTACCGCTGCTGAACCGTTCAACACATCATAAGCTAATCTTGACTTTCCGACGATCTTCCGAACGGTGTTTCCTCTGGGTTTCCCCACACAGGACGTGTCTTCACTGGGCTGTTGCACAAAGCCTCACTTCCAGTTTCACCTTTTGAATTAGCGTAATGTGTACGTTCAGAACAAAGGCCTCTTTGCACTCAAAGACTGGCGCTGGAGAAATAAAGTCTTAACTTGTGACGAACTCTTGTGACCTCTGGTTGTCCTGCTACCCGCTCCGTGCTGGTGAGGCCTCCTTATTGGCTGAGGCGCGGGCATGGCTAGGACCAGGGAGAGGATTCTGGGTAATAATAGATGAAGTGTGCTAGCATATGCTATGCTACTGATTGTTTTAGTGCCTTTCCCTACAGGGTGCTCACCTGTCCCATGTTTGCATTGGAATGTACTGTACTCAGCACATGTGGGTGTGGAGTCTCACATCGAAGCTATTTATGCACTACATACAGGATGTCCTATTTTGTGGTAATAAATTTACTTTTGTATGAATTCCATTGCTTTTGACTGGTGTGCCGAAACATATTGCACGTGTTCATTGCAGACTATTTTCCATGCTGCTTTTGAGCTTTTCTATCAAGAGAATTCAAACCGTCTCTTGTCGTCTCGTACTGACAGGTGTGGTTTTCTCTCGGATGAGGAAGTTCAGTCGAGGCGAACGTGTCACGATAAACAAATGACGCCCCTCTCGAACCAAATCTGCTTTAGTCTCTTTATTCACATTCAAGACAGCCGGCATCTTTATCGTCAAGCAAAATCACGGCATGAAAGCTGCCAAAGTCGGAGTGGATCTAAACATTCGGAAATAAGACACAACTATAAAAAGTAAGACATCGGAAGGTTTCAGGTTGATGGATTTTTCAGTAAAGCAGACCTGAGATTGTTTATACTCACTTCTCGCACCAAACCATTCCATTCATAATATAACAGCCGTTCAGAGTATTAAAGCGTTCCTCAAACTTGAATGCTGTCAGTGTTTGGATGTTAAGTGTGTGTGCTGAATGTTCCACTTTCCTCACAATTAAAAAATGCCATAAAATCCATATTCCTACATTGCCAACAGCAAAACGTATCTTCCTCCATTAAAATTTTAAAAACCAGCACATGACATCTGACCCGGTGGCACACAATGTAAAATGCGGGCTGCCAATCTTCTTGCCGATGGTCTCGTTAGTTTACTGTAACTATAATAATTATGACAAAATGTAATCATTGAAGTAATGATGTATATCAAACTCAAATATTTCACTTACAAACACACAGGCCTGGTATTATTCCACCCTTATCAAACCATTACAGCCATTTCCTCAAACCCAGTTAACCCACTGGTGTCTCCAGCAGAGCGTCACACTTGCTCGTTCCTCCTTCACACGTCTCACACTCCAGCGCCGCCGTCCGGTAAGCCTTCCACACCACCGGGTCCCGCAGGCACACCGTGCCTCCGCCCCGCTTCTCCTCCGCCTCGTTCCGGTTGATGTCTCCCACGCACACCCAACCCCCGGCACCGCCTCC
>OMOT01017297.1:1089-25745 GCA_900312575.1 Acanthochaenus luetkenii | reverse complement strand
GGTCCCGTGTCGACGTGGAGGAAGAGTGCCGTTGTTGGTTGTAGTCATGCTGGGGCCAGTCTTCCTCTGGGGGTTCGTCATAATCATGGTAGGTGTGCTTCACATTACTACGCCTACCTGTTGATGAGTGACTACCACTTCCATGGTGTCTTGAACGATCAGAACGGGCCTCCCGCGGCTTCTCAAACCAGTCAGTCTCCTCTTGGCCCAAATGATAGGCTTTTTGAAACCAAAACAAAGATTATCAGTCAATTGTTTTGTTTTGTAATGTGAGGAAAGGAGTAGCATGCAGATCAAAGCCATGCAATATAACTGAAAAAACATGACCCACGTCCCAGAGCCATGCATTGTAGAATCCAACAGAAGAAAAACATCACCTCACAACAATGTATGCATGCAAAACAGAAATATAAAATGTCATTTTTGGCTTCATGTATTATGGGGAATATTCAAGTTGTAAAAAAAGACAGAACAAAAGACGCAATGGTGCTGTTCTCAAAATTCAACATGCATGCAGTCTCTTTTCAGCACACATTTAAGAAGGGTAACTGTCAGGCAGTATTCATTATTCAGCACCAGTTACCTTCACTGTCAGAAACAGCACAATGCATGTCATCTACGAGGTAGGGGTCATCTGGCTTGTAGACATGACTCCTGGGCAGGTCCTTCGTGTGGTGGTCCTGCACATCCGGCAGGGAATGACTGGAGCCATACTGGTTTCTCACATCATGTGGGTCTGACACGCCAGAGCTTCTTTCCATGCCTACAGGCTTCCCCACAGGGCTGAGTGGGCTTTCCTCCTCTGAATTCTGGCTGCGCATGGGAGGCCTTCCACTACGACTGGTTCTCTGAGACCTCTCCATGGCATCCCTCTCATAGGACTTACTCCTATAACCTGTGGCATCTCGGGAGGAGATCTTGTCCATACCATATCCAGTAGACCTGGACCTACCAGAGCTGTAGATGCGATCTTCCTCCTCAAGGCCCTCCCGACTGGTGCCGTAATACTTCTGCTGGTCATACACATTATTCTTCAGCCCATATGTGATGTCATCCTGAAGCTTTTTGGACCTGGACACAACTGTGCAGCTGCCCCCTGTTGATGATGTCATGGTGTAAGAAGCAAGGTCAGACTCCACATCCCGCGCTTCCTCAATAGGGGAGAACTTAGAAATCTTCTGCTCCATCCCCTGCTTCCTGTGCTTACTACGTTTAGAGGAGACTACTGCAGGGGCCAAATTCTTGGATGTGAGTTTCTGGGTGCCAGAGCCACTCCGTGTTGAGTGTTTATAATCATCATAGTAATAGGAAGATCCTCCACTCACTGTGGGGCTGGCACGGCTGTCTACGTTGCTCTGGTAGTCTGTTGTGCCCGTAGGTCTGCCATAAGCATCCACAGGCTCTTCTTCAGGCCTACCATAGGCACTCCCACGTGCAGGGCCATTCTCATTGCCATAACGCCCTGCTACAGGATGACCTAGAGCATCAGTGGGTTGGCCAGTGTTCTCTTTCGTCAACTCACTGATGTCATCGATCATGACGTAGTTCCTAGGAATGTTCTGCTCCAGGTTGGAGGTGTAGAGGCCATCTGCAGCATAGGCAGAGGTGGGGCTGTCCACAGAGTGACTCGGGCCAGGCTCAGGGGAGCGGTACTGTCCATAGGCATTACTGTAGACTGAGCCAAAGCTAGAATCTGGAGCTGATGTGGCCACTGACACAACAGGGTTGCTAATGACCTCATAGTTGGTGGGCAGTTTTTGCTCAAGGTCAGCCAGAGAGGTTTGCCTTGGCCTTTGGTGGACTGTGAGGATCTCTGCCTGGGGCTGAAAGGAGAGGCCAGGTTGGTAGGAGCTGTGGCTGGGGTAAGGCAGACTCTGGGCTGGCATAGGTTGACTGGGCAGATGGAAGCCCTGGTGACCATGCTGCTGCATGCCAAGGTCTGTCTGATAGGAGGACTGGGCATACATATGGGAGGAGTAAGTTCCCTGGGTCTGGTAGCCAGGGTCTGGTGGGGGATGGGGCTGGAATGTTCCTGGTTGGGGTGCAGAGGATGAGGGGTACTGAGGAGGTTGGAAACCTATCTGTTGGTAAGGAGAGCCTGGCTGCTGTGTCGTTGATTGGGTTTGAGGGTATGGATAGGACATGTAAGATGAGGTTGAGGGATACTGGGAGGTTGCATTGAGATCATTAGTAAATTGACTCAGTGGTGCAGTGCTGGGCCTTGTCAGTAGACCATTAGCATCAAAGGTTCCTGTTGCAGCTGCCATCCTGAGGTTATTGAGCTCACTGTCTGACATGTAGTCCCGGGCATCTCCCATACAGCGCAGGTAAGCCAGCTCTCTCCTCTCCCTCTCCTTCACCATGGTCTCCTTACGTTGGGTGATGCCTAGCTCCAAGTAACGCAGCTTGGCGTCAATCTCTTTCTCCTCCTCCTCCAGCTCAGCCTGCTGCTTACGGAGCTTAGATGACTCCTGCTCCACAGCTTTCAGCTCACTCAGCAGGCCTGCCTTGGTGACCCCCTGGGCGGGTCTGGGCAGGACCCTCTGGGGCATGCCAGGAGAGCTGTACATTTGCGCTGGAGTAACAATGGGGAGAGGTGTCTCCTCTGGAGGGGGGCTGGGGAGAGTCCTCTTTACCTTTCTCATCAGAGAGTTCTGCTGCTGCTGCTGCAGGGAGGCCATCTGTTAGAAGAGGTAGAGACACATCATCAGCAAACACTGAGCTATAAACAGAATGCCTTTATGTAAATTAGATGCATTACTGTACACTGGGTACTTAAAGAAAGTCTCTTCATTCCTAGGCTAAGAGCTACGCAGCCTGATATGTTGTCATGGTAATTGACTTATGTATTGAGGGAGCTTTAGCTTCCTCAGTAGGTCAATTAGCATAGTTTGATTTAATGGTATTCATTAAGTTACTTTTTTAAATACCGGTAACTTTTATTTGTAGTTGCAGTTAATGTGGTCAAAACAAAGCTTATAAAATACACATCCTATTACATATTAATATTGCAAAATGCTTCAAATCAGGGGTACAGTATTATTATTATTATTATACTAAATATGGTCTGTCTAAGATCATGATATTGTTATTATATCAAATCAAACATTAGTCAAATATGTCTTTACCAATGTCTTGACTGAGCAGCATGTGTGCTTTTTTCTTTCATCAGTCTAAATTACTAAATTATTTACATGAATGTTGAAATAATCTTACTACAAACATAAATCGTCAAGAATACATAAGTGTTAGTTTGAGCACTTCAGCAGGTAAACATACAAGGAAACAATAAGACAAGGAGAGTACAATGAAGTGGTGCAATTGTCCATTAGGTCTTGTGATTTCAATCAAATGCTCATTTAAGAATGTATACAATTTTCCCTTTACTAATTTCATCATATATCTACAATAGCCGCCCACCCCTTTTATTTTCTCACATTTCTCAAAATGTCCTGTATGGCATGCAGTTATCTAAAATATCAATTTTGGTAAGAAAAATAAGTGACTACCAAATAATTTTAAATAGATTTATTACTATTACTTACAAATTTGTTGAGTTGGGTAGATCCATGGTGAATTTAATAAGTGTCCGCAAGACAGCCATATATTCAACACTAAAAGATGAGTGGTACAAATAGCAAGAAATATCTGACATCTGATTTCTATGTTTCTGTGTTCGTTCCTCAGACTAAATTTGCACTGAGCGCAAAGGGATGCAAAGTTATTTTGGCCACCTGCTAATAAGCAGGAAGACAGCAAAGCACTACCAGGATGCCTCCACATTGTGTGTGTCCACGGCATCTCTGAAGGGTTAGCCAGATATAGAAGACATGTCAGAGAGAGAGAGAGAGAGAGAGAGAGAGAGAGAAAGTCAGAGAGAAAGACAGAGACAGAAAGAGAGAGCATGGCCAGCTGCTCTCATGAGAACATTCTGTCACTTCCTCTGGTGCCAAACCCAGTGTGATGCATCTATGTTCACACACACTCTTTCAGCATGCCCTATCCTCAGCACTACATATTCTATTTTGCATTTGATTGGTTTCTCTCAGAAAATGTACAGGCAACTAAAAAGTATAGTGTATTTTTGACACTGAACAACAATGACCTTATTTAAAATGATCTATTTATCAGATTTTGAACATTTCATCACATGGCTATTGTAAATGTGGAATGACACTAATTACATTGTTCTTATATGTGCATAATGACACTGTGTCTCTATGATAATAATGTATTATCATGTAATATAATGCTTTCACATGAACAATTTAAAAATAGCCTGTTTTATTAAGGGAATAGCAAAAAATGCTATTGTATTACTAATGATTCTGCTTATCATCTATTCAGTCCAATAACTCATAGTCAGAGATGTGGAAAATGTTTGCCTCTGGGACCCATACATTTCCCCCCACCATTTTAAATTTTTTGAAACCTTTAAAAGTGTTCCTCCCATGAACCGCAGGCCAGAACGATATACAATATTGCAAGTAAATGAATTGGGTATGCCTTTGCTTAGTTTGTGAAAAAGCATCTTCTTTTCTTTCTTTTTTTGACATAGTAATCCAACGACCAGAAAGTTGGTCAGAAACATCATTTTAATGATATCTACATGTCGATATGTTGAGATTTGAAAATACAGCCTTTTGAACTTCTGTTGTGCTGTGATAATAACAAAGACTCTAATATCCACAATGCCTTGCAGGGCAATCAGGGCAATCAGGGCAATCAGGGAAATCAGTACATTCTTTGTCAAACCTGTTAATTGCTGCTAGCATTTTAGTACCATGATGAAGAGCTTTCTTAAAATGATAAATGATTGATTTCTCAGAAGCAAAAAGTTACGAGGTAAAAACTGGAGAGAAAATGACAAGAACAGACATTTTGTCACCGCAGTTGGTCATATGCAGGAATGTGCACTGCTTCTATGCCACTTGGAGAACTTTGATCGACTCCAATTCAAGGACTTTTATATAGACAATAGCTCTAATGCTTTAACTTTGATTAATGCACTGTGCATTGTAGCTCTACTTGAAGAAATTACTGTGGATATTGTGGGTGTGCAGAATTTGTAGAAATGTACATTTCCTCTGAATATATTGTCATAATCTTTATATGGCCACAATCATGAGAACATATACCATTAAAACTATTGTTTTGGCGCTCTGAATTCTAGCTTTTGGCAAAAATTCCCTTTAAAGAAAGACTGATGATTTGTTACCTGATTGTTGGACAGAGCTTGCTGATGGTATGGGGAGAACCTGTTCTTGGCAGGATCTTCTGATGTGGGGCTGAGAGGCTTGGGATCTGACATGGAGCGCTGTACAGTCTTTATGGGTCTTGGGAGGGACTGGTGGCGCTGGGGTGATTCAGTAGTAAAGGCCTTCTGCTGGGGTGTGACATGTGCCTTGTTGAGCTTCTCCTGGGAGGCAAATGTTGTCTCCAGCATGCGGTGAGGAGACAATGGGGATACCGGGGAGTATAGCACCTGGGGAGATTTGGGGGGCTGGCGAGATGGAGACTCATTTTGTTGCTGCTGCTGATAGCCAATTTCCAGGGGGTCTGGTTTCCTCCTCTCAAACTTAGCAACTCCTTGGAGTCGAGGAGAGGCTGGATCAGATTGGTTAGCTCCCACCATATGCAGACTGGTGGAGTATGGACTGATGGTTGTAGGCACACTAAGATGAGGGGCAACCACCCCCTGAGATTGAGCCTCTGGTTCTGTCTGGCAGGCCAGACTCTCTCCTTTCTGGGTCCTCTCAGGGGCTGCTATGTAATGTAATAGGTCAACCTTTGAGGTCTCTGCCATGGTTATGTGGATTGCAGGTGAAACCCTGCCTAGTTGGTCAGGCTCTGTCTGGCATGAGGAATCATTGGTGGTTTGAATAGCTATACTTGAGGAAGACACTTTGGATGACCCTTCTGATTTATTTTCAACACTGGAGTCTGAGTGCTTGGCTATGCGTGATCGCCTACGCCTTACTGGCTGATGGTCCCATTCTTCCTGGTCCTCCTCATCAGTCTGCACACTGCAGTCTGCAATCCGCCTCGTTCTCCTGCGCCTGTTCATGAATCTGTCCTCTCCGTCTTCATCATCTGTTTGCACACAGCTGTCTGCAATCTTCCTCACCGAGTCCTCCTCTGCGCCATCCCGGAGCCGAGGCATGGAATTCTGCTTTTTCATGATCTTGGAATCAGCCTGGTCATCACTGTTTCTTAAAGACATTTCAGAGGCAGAACTATGAATAGGCCTAGCAGCCACCACTGCTTGAACCACCTGTCCATCCTGCCAGAACTGGACACTCTGTCCATCTTGTTGAATCACTCTACCACTCTGGTCACAGATAATGAACCCTTGAGGATGCCCTCCACCAACGACTACCCCTTGTATAGCACCCTGGGCTGATGTTGCTGTAGCTGCTGCAGATAGAGTGTCTGCCTCCACTGCTGCCGTCTTCTGCCTCTTCTGCTCCTCCAGCTGCTGCTGGAGCTGCTGCTGCAGAGACTGAATCTGGTCGAGCTGCATCCTCTGCTGGGCCAGTTGTTCTCTTTGCATAATGAGCTGGGTCTCCCGTTCTGCTTGCTGTTGCTGTAGGACTTGCTGTTTGATTGTCTGCAACTCCTGAATCTCACGCCGCACAAGCAGTTGTTCTTTCTCTCTGTGTCGCTGGAGCTCCATACGATCTCTTTCAAGCTCCTCTTGTAGGCGCAGCTGCCGTAATTTCTCTAGTTCCACTCGCTCTCGCTCAAGCTGCAGCATTTGCTCTTGTTGCTGATTCAATCTCTCCTCTTCCGTATCTTTCTGTACTTCCATGGGACAACGTTTGGAGTTGGGTGCTGCTATGGCAGTAACATGGGATGTGATTTGTGGCTGGGCCTGTGGCTGCACTAATGCCTGTGGCTGAGGGTGAGTTATGGGTTGAATTTGTGGTTGAGCTTGAGTCAAGGATAAAGGTTGAGTTTGAGTGGGTAACTGTTGTGTTTGTAATTGTGGCTGCATTTGGGCCTGCACCTGCTGTACATTTTGAGGTTCACCTTGAAATTGAGAGAGGGATGTAACATTCTGTTTAGGGATTTGAGCTTGGTTTGTCTGCTGGTCTGCAGGCTGAATTTGCATTGCAGTAGTTTGCATACCAGGTGCTGGTACATTGTGTGCTCCCAAATGTGCTACAGGTTGGGTTGGTGGTAATGTTGCAGCTGTATGAGCAGCAACAGTGGTTAAAGGCTTCCCAAGGTAGACTGGAGTTTCCTGGTGGGTGGTGCTTGTAGCAGGCACACTTCCTGGGGGTGTGGCTGAAGTAGGATACTGGTTTAAAGGAGGGTAAGAGTATGGACCCTGTGTGGTTAGGGGCATTCTAGGCGTCACTTGAGGCAACCTGGTAAGGCTAGCCAATGGTACAGCAGTTACACCTGCAGGGTAAGGTCTGTATATTCCTCTTGGCATGGGCCGCAGGACAGAGGCAGGCTGGGTGGTAATTGGCAAGGTAGAAGCAATGGGAGTGTTTATGGTGGAATATATCATGCCATCAGCTCCTCTCATAGCAGCAGGGTACAGGGCTCGTATACTTGCTTGTCTTGCATTTATTAGGTTTGTTAGGGTTTGGCCATTTGCCGTTGGTCTTCCATCAGGGCCATACAGTAGGTTGGCTCTAATTGATGCTAAGCTTTGCTGTAAACTAAGCCTACCCAAAGGTCCACCCCTTCCAGCCCCATACGGCATGAATTCAGGATTATTTCCATAGCGGCTCCCAAACTGGTCCATTGAGTTAAGAGCTGCACACATCCGACTGATCTCCCTGGCGGTGGTTGCACTGTACTGCGCCAGATTTGAATCCTGTGCTCCTGTTAGGTCACGTGGACCGTAGCCATACTCTGAATTGATATTTGACATGGAGCCATATCGACGCAGGGGTAATGGAGGGCCTGCAACATCTCCTTGGTGACGCAAGTCGGTGTACGATCCATACTGTGTTCCCATACCGAGGTATCCACCCTCATAAGCCTGATTCATGCTGCTCAGATCAACTGCCAGACCCCCCTGGACATTACTCTGATAGTGCTGAGGACCAGCATCAGTCATGGAAGGGAGATTAGTGTCAGACATGGATGGCTGTATTCTTCCTGGGGGGAGTATGGGTGATTGGTAGGGTTTACGTTCCTCTGTTACTCCTTGTGTGGCTGGTGCCTGGTGTTGTTGCTGTTGGCTAGCATTGTAGTGTGGTGGAGGGGGATGATGGGCAGCTTGAGAAGGTTCAATGGCGGGGGTTTTCTCGGATGCTACTGTTGTAGGCCTCTGAGTGAATGACCCTGAACAGGTACCAGCAAAGGGCAGTTTGTAAACAACGTCACAACAAGCCACTTGGTTTTCTGGTTTGATCTGTCCAGTGAGATCCAGGACCTGAGGAGGGGGAGGGGGCTCCTCTCTCTTTACCAGCTGAGTCACTGTGCCCCCTTGTGATGTGGTACTCTCATCCAGTTGCACTATCATGACATGGGGCTTACCTGTGGACAAGTTCATTACCGTGGGCTTATTTTTCAACTCTAAGGCGACCCCACCATAGACCTCGTGTGGAATATTAGAAGCAGGAGCCTCAGACACTGACTGTGGAGGTAGGGGGGATACTCTAGGAATGGCAGTAACACTCACCACAGGCTGGGCACTGCTTGTCTGGCTCACTGCAATGTCTTTTTTCAACAGCAGTGGCTGGACCTGATTAGCTAAGTTGTAACGAGCAAAAGAGGATTGCTGCTGGTGCTGCTGGAGCTGCTGCTCAAGGAGCTGTTGCTGCTGCAGGAGCTTCTGCTGCTGTAACTGTAATTGTTGTTGTTGGATACCTAGGTCCTCCAGGCAGGCGTCAATTTTGGGAATAGACGGGTCTGTAATTTGTGACTTACTCTGGGATAGACACACTGCTGTTCCAACACCCTGCCCTAGATCCATACAGTTCTGTAGTGGATCTCCATAGACCACTGGTTGCTTGGGTTGGGACGTAAACATAGAAGCTGCAACTGTGACGCTAACTGTGGTTGGTGTTGATACGGATACATATGGTTGCTCTTGTGCATTCAGGTTCATGATAAGTGGTTGCACTGCTGTGTGCCGACCAGATGGCTGCTCTGATCCTAGAGAGTATCTCCTTGTGTCAGAAGCCAGGGATGTTAAGTCCATCCCCATGTCTGTCATTATAAATGGGGCAGGCCTAATTGGGGCACTCAGATCCACCACATTGCCGCTTTGATGTATCTGGCCGCGTCCTACATCCTTTGAAGTGCCTGGAATGTTTGATATTTTACATAGAGATATATTTTCCATAGACAATGATCCACGACTATATGTGGTTGTGGTCACTGTGCTCACACCAATATTTACCTTTTCAATATTTTGGGCCATCTGTGAAGAATGTTTAGGGGATCGTTGTGATGGATGCGTTTGTGGGGATGTTGGGGAACTTGTTGAGGGGGGCTGGGATCTATACAAGGTTTTACAGCTGACCTGTGTTGGTGATGATAACGGGGAAGTGGATGAATTTACAGTAAGGGGCTTGGCAGGACTGGTGGTTTCAGAGCCCAGTGTAATCACCATCACTGGTGAATCTTGAGAGGACTGTTGTCGTGCGAGACGTGGTGAATTTGCCCTTTGAGGTGCCTGAGCTCCATGGGGCCCTGCTGGAGATGTAGGGCCATCGTGCAGGGAAGGCAGCTGCCTGCCAGCAACACCAGTTGGTCGAAGGGATGGTGAATGAGTCGGGCTTTGTGTTGGTGAAGTGGAGGGGGAGAGTGGGGGACTAGGACCTTTGAAATAGGAGAAGACTTTGGAGGTAAAGGAGGATTCTCCACTGTCAGATGATGCAGCCTGTGTTGGCCCCTGGGAGCCTGTTCTGTTGGTGGCAGGCACTGTACTTCCTGCCTGTCGAGTTGTGGCAGTCTGACTGACTTGGGCTTTGGTTGTGGCAACCCCAACAACACCTCCAATTTTGGCAGTCTGTGTCATCATCCTATTTTGGGTTTCTTTTGATAAATGCTGTGCTGCATGAATTCCTGGCTTTCTTGGGTCACTCCCATTTGTGGAGAAGGACATAGGTGAAGTGATTTGGGTGGGGCTTGAGCCAGGAGTCAAGACAGTTCCAGTTTCTAGATGCTGTTTACTGCCGGGCTGATGGGCACCTTTCTGCTGATTGTTTACTGGTTGTCCTTGCTTCTGCATGAGCTCTGCTTTCCTCATCATCTCCTCATATACCTCCTCTGCACTTTTTAGTGTTTTGTCAGGTGGTGACATTGCTGAGGTTTTTTCAGTAGGAGAGTAGAGAGACGTGAAGGTTGGAAGGTTGTATTGACTCCCTGATTTGTAGAGCTTTCCACCAATCATCTCTAAACCCTCGGCCTCTGAGTCCATGGAGGGTGAGTATTCAGAACACGATGATCTGTGAAGCTCCTCCATCTCTGCTGCCTGTCTCAGCTCCTCTGTTGGTGATGCATCCTCAATTGGAGAGAGGTTACTAGGGGGAGTTTTGGATCTTTCCCTGCGTCTCTGTGCCCGTAGCTCTTCTTTGTCCCTCTTTGTTTTTCGAGCTGTGCTACGGATTCTCTGCTGCTCCAGATCCCTCATTTGTTCCTGCTCTCTAAGTAGTTCCTCCTCCTCTCTCAGCTCGTCCTCCTCAGACGAGTCCTCAATGGTGGGCAGCAGTGGCCCATGAGACCGGTGCCGAGCCTTCCTCTGCTGCTTTGCCTCCTCTAGTCTTGCCCTACGACTAGGGCTGCTGTCACTGTCATCCTCCATAGATGACACAGATGTGGGGGATGTTCCAGAGGTGTAGCTGGGAGTGGTGGCAGGTAGGGTGGATGAATATTCCCCCCTGGACCGCTCCTCTGGAGAACCAGTCAAGCTCTCCATCTCCAGCTCTGGTTCTCTTAGGTCATGCTCAGTACTGAGCTCCATGTCTCGGTTGTAGCTGTTGGTGTTGTTCAGTTCAATGGTTTTAAACCGCCGGAGGCCTCCTTGAGAGGCCATTATGCCTTCCTCATCTTCAGTTGCCTTATAAACACCATCTGAGCCCTTGGTGTCCTCCTCAAAACTATTGGAATGGTGAGAGAGTCGTCGTCTCTCTTTCCCTAAATCACCACTGGTTTTATGTCCCCTTTTGGTTTTCTGATTTCCATATTCCTCCAACTCTTCTTCATCAGCACTCATCTCCATAATTTGCCTCCTCATGAACTCCTCATTTGTTACATCTTTATGTGACTTCTTCTGCCTGAGTGGCAATGGTGAGAGACCACTTTCACTGCTGTCTTCCACATAGTCATGGCGCAGCTTACAACTGAGGTCATCCTCTGATTCTTCCCTTGCTGCGTCCTCATCAGGATTGTACTCCCGGTCCTGTCCAACAGACAGTGAATGTGGCCTCTGCTGGTCTGAGGCAGTCTTTGACTCTAGCAGGGGCCTCATGGAGCTCTCCAGCTTAATTATCTCTGAGGGGCTCGAAGCGCCTCTTTCATTGAGCTTGATTCCCTCCTCCCGGATCTTGCCTGTTATCTCCCCATGAGAGCTGGAGATCCCATCGGAGGAATACCCAGTGTCACTCAAACTCTGTGTACTTGATTTGTTGGAATCCTGAGGAAAGAGAGGAAGAGGAAGAAAGAGGTCAGAGGCAAGAAACAGCATAATATTTCCATGAATTAATTCATGGCAAGGTCTATTACAAACTTCAGTGCACACCTTCTATTCAACTATTTCACCAGACTCATCAGCAGTGACACTTTTATGAGCGTTTGTTTAATAGATAATAGCGATAGGAATTAAAGCACTGGACCGTATATATATGAGATACAGTCTACAACACTATTGTAACAAGATATTATAGAATAATTACATTGCAAAGAACCAACTCTTTATCAAAGCACCAGACATAGTAACACTTGAAAGTAAAATCAACCCAAAAATATTGAAAACACAAGAGAAACATATATCAGAACCCTGGTCAATATTTTCGGTTTGGATAGCTTGTTTGTGAATAGAGTTTGCTTTTCAAATCTATAAAATCCACTGACTATATTTTATTGGATTACAAATTGGGTTGAATTTGTCTTTCGTGTCACGTACACACAGATGGCTAAATAAATTGACACACAAAGTGAATATAACAGACAGTTGAACATAGGAACATCTATAGACAAATGCCATTTGGTTACATGCTTGATTGCCATCTTTGATGCATTCTCCATAGCATTCTTCGACCCGTTGAAGAATTCACGAGAATTCATGAACATGCTCAAAATGTTGAAAACATCATCACAGATAGTCACACAAAACAAAAAGCTTGCGTTTGGTACAAATAAAAACAAACGAGTACAAAATGGGAAAGGGGAAACAAAGACTGAAGATAAGGTGGGACAATGATGACGATGATGGTGACGATGATGATGATGATGATGATGATGATGATGATGACCACGATGATAAATAAATGGTTTTAAGGTATGTGTTCATATGATGATAGAATTATATGTGATAGTATTACTATTATTACATAGTGATCATATTAATTGATGATAGATTGTCTAACTACTAACTAACTGAGATTAGGCTGAGGATGAGGATGAACTGTAAAAGTGGTTTAGGTGATGGAACTGATGATTAAGAAGAAGAAGAATTAAAAGAATAACAAAGATGATTACAATGATTATGATGATGATGATTATGAGGAAGAAAAACAAGAAGAAGACTTGAAAAGTACAACAAGAAAAATATTAATAAGATTATGATATGATGATAATACTAGCAATGATGATGATGATGATGATGATAAATGGTTACGTGTATTAGAATGAGCAACAAAAATGGTGAATCAAAATTAACAGGTGAAGGCGAAGAAGTTGCAGGTAGCTCACTTCATGGTGTCTTGAGTTCTGTGAATCTTCAGTTATCGTCATGTCTTTTGATGAGGTGATAGCCTCTGACATTGCCTTCTTTGGTGAGGCCTTGACGTCTTCCTTTAGAGATTTAGTTGTGACTTTAGTCTTCTCCTGGCTCTGCTGCTGTTTGCGGGTCTGGTTGTTACCTGTGGGTTTAGATTGGATAGGTGCTGCTTTTGCAGGGGTGGGAGAGGCCTTGGCAGAGTTGAGTGCTGCTTTACCAGGAGTGGATGAAGCCTTTGCACCAGAGGGATGAGAAGGCCCCTTAGTTTGAACGGTGTTCTGGGCAGATCCCTTATGAGTAGGCCCTTTGGCCTGGCTAGGGCCTTTCACCTGGTTGGCAGACTGGGCAGGGCTCTTACTTTGTGCATGAGATTGGTTGGGGCCTTTCGATTGAGTAGGTCCCTTACTCTGAGATGAAGGTTGGGTTGGACCCTTGGATTGGGAGGGGGGTTGAGTCGAACCCTTGGGTTGAGGAGAGGGTTGGGCAGAACCCTTGGGTTGAGGAGAGGGTTGGGCAGAACCCTTGGGTTGGGCAGAACCCTTGGTTTGAGGGGAAGGTTGGCTGGGACCTTTGGTTTGAGGGGACAGTTGGCTGGGCCCCTTGGTTTGACGGGTAGGCCCAGCCTGTTTGACAGAAGAGAGAGGGCCACTTACTTGGGGACCCGGTGGTTTCTGTTGCTGTAGAGGACCTGTGGGCCTAGGCCCTGGAAGTTGATTGGGCGCTTTCTGCTGAGGCGGTTGTTGATTGGCTGGAGCTGGTGGCCGGGGGGATCCCATTGGCTGTGTAACAGGAGCAGGAGCATCTCCCAAGCTTCCTGATAGAGCCCTCTGGGTCTGGCAGTTCAAGCAGAGCCATTCTTTCTTCTGAAAAACAAGCACAAACAAACCAAAAATCAGGAGTGTTGAAAATCAAATCAAAAGGGAAAAAGTGTGTTGGCCTTTTATAAGAAAGTATATCATTCATGTACATCAACAAAAAATAAACGGTCATGTTCTGCTATTAAGTACATGGTGCCAGCAATGACAGCAGACCAAAAGGGAGATGGCTTTTAATGGGCAGTAATCTGATTCTAAATATACCAAGCATTTTCAGCATTGGTGTTTACTTTGATATTGATACAGTGTCAACACATTATTTTTGCGGTGTGCCAAAGAGGTGATGATTGATGAGCACAGAAATATAAAACATGTCTGTTATTGCTTCATAAACGGTCATGGAAGGCCAAGGACTCTAGCAAGTCTGAACAACTGAATATTTGAAAGCGTGTCCAAACAAGGCTTTTCATCTCTATGAGAAGACTTAATCATCTGACAACATTAAGCACCCTGAAACAGAGTACACAGAAGAAGAGTGTGAGTGTGAATACAAATTAACACATCTGTTATTAGATTGAAAGGGTGCAACTGCAATCAGACCTTTTATGGAACCCATGGCATACCTCCCATCAGCAAGAGCAGGATGAGGGCATTTATCCTTCACAGTCATGTGCCCTATCTTTGGAGGTAGTTATAGATTCTGACACCACTAAAATCTAGAACAAAACCCACCAAAGACAGGATATTAACAGAAACAGATTTGATTTCAGGTCAATGTAGCAGATTGATGAGGCAGCTCAATGTGAAAGAAATGGTTCTATTACAGGTTATGAAAGCTGAAAAGAGAGATGGTGGCACCATATTTGTAACGCAGCCCCCGGTTTCTATTATAATCATCTATGCCTCAGGCGCGGAGAAATAGCGTTGCCTCATACAACAAAACAAATAACCTCATAAACACCTATATTGCCGATTACCATCTCTCCAATAAATCATTTATTTTAATGTTGTCATACTTCAAAAGCATAAATACAGACGACAACAAAACACTCTCAGAGAAAGCTAATAAATAAACATAATGCAGGTGTTCAATTGCCCTATCAGAGGACATCTTTACTGCAGTCCAAAAAGCTATTTAAGGTACGACTGAAGGCCTCAAACAAATGTTTTTTTAATGCAGGGCTGTCTGTCTGAAAAGTTTATATGAGCAAGAGAAAGAGAGAGAGACAGAGTGAGAATAGTTTAGTCACCAAGGAACATCCTAACAGCATGATAGGGGATCTTAAAGGGATGCTTTTCCCTAAATCGATGTTACCACTATTTTGCGAATGAGTCTGAAAATATGTTTTGTGTGCATATAGCTGCTTCCGAGACGTTGATATAGAATGTCGTCCTTAAAAGTAAAAGACTTCCCTCTACGACAGAAGTAGGGGAAACGGTAGCCTCCGGTTCCCATAGAGCATCACGCTTCAGCTTTTGTGAAAGTAGACGGGGAGACGGAGAGCAAGAGAAGCGAGAGAGAGAGAAAGAGAGGCCGTTGCTGCGGGCTGGGAACGTTAGGCGGTGCACTTGCGGGACATGCCAGGAGATTGAGAAGCATTTTCAGCCAGGAATGGGGGACTGGTCAGTGGCTATTAGCCGAAGTGTTGGCCGGTCCAGACTCCTGCTTCACCAGCACCCCAGTCTCGATGCTTTTTTGGACACAAATGTCCCAAAATCTTTTTTTCTGTCGCTGAAGCCTAATTGGAAGAAGCAACCCAAACCACAGGGACCAGGAGGACAACTTTCAGAGGAGTAAGTAACGTTAACGCTAGCTAGCTAACGTGTTTTTTTTACCTAGTTAGCCTCTCTATACAAACCTATCCCTTTCCAAAGGGAGGGGGGGACAGTGCATCTTGGGAATTGGAGTTACTGGCGCTATTGACTTGACTTGGCAGAGCTGGGATCAGAATCTAAAAAACTTGAAAAATCCATGGATAGAAATGTTTGTATGGGATGCCAAACAGACAGACTTGCTTTGTTTTCATCTCTCTCAAGTGCTCTACTGAGAAGCTATATATAAACAGGTACAGCGCTCTCAGAAATAACCATCTGTCCTGCTTCTTTCACGTGTAAAAAAAAGTAATGGAGAAATGTCAGAGAAAACCCATGCGTTTGTGCACAGGGCAATGTGGGACAAAGATTAAAGTACAGACTTTAAGACTTTAAGTAAAGACGAAACATGCACACATGCATGCACTCACATACGCACACACGCATTCACACGGAAATGTTGGACAAAAACATGCCATCTAAAAAAATCCCATATAAAGTCTGCCTCCTCCTTCAGATTATAAGGACTCACTTCTAACTTCGTCCAAAGCAGAGGCACATCCAATCTGTCTTGAGATACTAATGAGCATTTTTGGTTTTTGTTTCAAAGAACCGTTTTCTTCCTGCCATGTTGGCACTGACAAACTCGCCTCTTTGCTCCTGAATCAGCATAACATCACTGCGTGGGTGAAAGGGAGAGAGGAGCGATGCCAAACCGGAGCTGGGAGTAGCAAATTATTCATGCAGAGTGCTTTGGCTTGTACAGCAGTGAACGATGTAGGCTGTGCTTTCCACCTCACCCACACGGTGTGGAGAAAATCAGGTCTGTATGAAAGACTGAGCCTCTGTGCTCCTGAGACCGGCCTTTAATGCACCCTGAAAACAGTACAAGCAGTTCACCGTGGCAGCTCTCTAATACCAATACACATCAGTTAAACTACAGCACAAACTAAAAAGGTGACAGGTAATGCATTTTTTTTAAAGGAGAAAATAATGATTTTTGTAAAAGAATAAATATGTTATTGGTTTATGACATTTTTTGTGATTTTTTGTGTCTTTGTGTTTAAAACAATATATAAATACAAAATCTCTGGGCCTGGCAGTGTAGGAATTGTTCTGTTGTGTATCATTCACTGAATATCTCACTGTGTGTGTGTGTGTGTCACAGGCAGTGGGCTCAGATTTGTTAGTGAGATCATCTCGTTAGTGAATTGGTAATCGTGTTAAGTAGCAGGAGGTTAACAGGTCTGCTCAATGGAGAGTATACTTAACCATGGCTCTGAACTGCAATTCGGATGCAGCTGACAGGACCACAGACCAAATGTAACCAGCAACCTGTCATTTACATTTGAGGCATGTAGCTTCTGCTCTCATCCACAGCAACATACAACTAGAAAATGTGCTCAGTGGCTCCAGGGAGGGGCTTGGGTGTGCTTGAGCTCCCCCTAGAAGAGGCATAGCCCCTTCATAGCGCCCCCTGAAATACAACAAGTTTGTGCATTCTAGTGTGTTAAACGATTAAACGAATTTCCAAGAGAATGCAACAATACTGTAATGAATCGCTGCAAAAGTCCCATATTTCCAAGTTTCACTGAATGCTGCATGAATCTCTCACGTCCGTCACGGTGATGAAAGGACGCTATCCCAGCTGTGAGACGCGTCATTAGTATTGAAGGAAAATAGTGTGATGTTGTCTTTTAGTGTTGTGTATTTTTAACTATTGTATCGCTTCTGCTGGCAGTTTATTCATGTGTTTCAATGATGCAGCCTATTAGGCCGGGATCATTGAACCTCGGTTTTCTGTAACATTATTATTTGTTATTGTTTGTTGCATAAAAATTCATAAGAACCTACCGGTACTATAAACAATCAGATTCGATTGTCAAAGTACAGTACCAAGAGTGACGTATGAGTGTATTTCTTTGCACTGCAGCTGGTGAGTGAATCTAATTCACTATGAACCCCAGCAGGACGGTGATGATCTGCCCTTTCACCGTCAGAATAATGAGAGATTGAACACTGCAGGTTACCACAAGGAAAAGGTCAGAGAGATTGATCCCACTCTCACAGATTGATCTCACTCTCAGAGGAGCTTGCTGAGACATTACAGCCCTGATCACTCACACTGTGTGTGTGTGTGTATGTGTGCATAATCAAAGTATTGATTATCAAGACTGTAAGCCCCTAATGACAATCGAAACAAAATACGGCCTAGAACCTTTTTGAACTATCTAATAAAAGAATAATGTTTAAAAAAGTGCTCAGATAACAGAGCTACAGAGCCACACTACTTCCTACCCATGGAGGGAGCCAGAGAGAAAAGAATATCATAGAGAGAGACACAGCCCCATGGGAGCATACACACCCATACATGCACACAATAACATGAACGCGCAAGACAGAAAAACATACTGTGCACACAGGGAGTCAGACAGATTCAGGAAACGTGCTGAATATTGCACTTAGAATAGGCTGCATATTAATAATCTCAAACTAACCTTTCTATAGCATCTGCTCTCATTCCCTACACAGGCAGTCTGATGCATGTGTTTAGAATGGGATGAAGACAAGGGAAGCAGATAAACAAGAAAAGACTACTGAGGACCCCCTGCCCCCTTTCACCTCCACACACACACACACACACTGCTATATTTAGATATAATGTTCAGCAAAGTGTACATACACATCTGCAGGCAGCCGTATTGTTTGTACACAACCACATTCAGTCAGCTCACAGCAAGACTCTTTCTCCCACATGGCTTCTCTGCCAGGAATCAGACCACAAGCTGTGATCAGGAAATGTCAGCTGTCATTAAAAGCAGTCACACACCTCAGTGAGATGGAATATTTCAAGTGCTCATTACCAGTAAAGACTAGAACATATATTCTCATATTTAAGTCAGTAGCATTCCAGAAATGCAGGTTTAATAAAAATGTTGCTTCATGACAGGTAGGAGGCTTAGTAATATAGTTGAAGTAACGAAGGAAGCTAAAGCCTAAAGTGTCAAGGGGTTCGTACGTTGCAACTACAGATGTGAAAAGACACATTTTAAATGTTAAATGTTCAATGTAAAAGTATCACCAACACACATACGGAGTATAACATACAGTATAGCAAGAATTGCACAAAATCAAAGTTGAGTGGAAGTGACCTGATAAAGCATGCAGGAGTAGATATAGTAAATGCAAGGGTAAACAAAAGCAACGTTAAAAAGGAAAAATAAGAACATTTTGTGAGGAAAATTAGTAGGTCACTGAAAGCAGCTGGAGACATTGCTACAGCAATGCATGGCTACATTAGAAATACTGTGCAGCACTGCATACTGTATTTCATGCATCGTGCGTGATCATATCTCCCTTTTACTGATTCAACTTTACTTTGAAGGAGCAAACTTTCTCCTCCATACCAACTTCCCTCAATATAATTTGACAAATAAGCTTTCACTTCTTTCCCATCAGAACAGCTTTGGTATAAAATATTTCGGACAATGCACAACAAAGGTGATGGCCATGTCTGCATTGACCAACCTTCACAGTAAGAAATAAACTGAAACAAAGAGGATGAGTAAATAACAGCAAATCATAATAATAATCTTTCAAGTTCTGGGTCTCACAGAGATTAATGAGGCGAACGACAGAGGAGGTCATAATTAATTTGTAACGAGTGAAGGTCAGAGGAGCGGAGGGTCAGTGTGAATTATTAACTACCACGTGCTTTGGGGCTCGCTGCCAACCAGGTGAGACCGGGGTGAGCTTAAGGTGAGTGGGGAAATGTGCCACACACAGTTTTGTGCACACACATTCACACCCACACACACACAAACGGACACGTACATAAACAGTCTCACACACAGACGCATGCACATACATACGTATGCATGCACACCCACGTACACGCACAATCACACAAAAATGCAAGTGGACAGGGACAGTAATAGTAATCAGAAGTAGAATTCAATCGGAATTAAAACCACTACAAATAATCTTACTGTATTCAGTCCTGTATTTGTAATATTCAGAATAAGATATAGAGGTGAACCGGGCTGGTTACTGTAATCCCTATTATAGCCCTGCAAAACACAATTTCCATTACTATTCTTGTGCAGCCTCAATGACCAGTGCTGTAAGACTACCATGTGCACCGTGCAAAGCGTGAGCGAGCACATGTCACAGCAGTGCCACGCTCTGCCACGCCACGCCACGGCTGTGACAGGTCAGTCCGAGTCAGCAGGTATATAGGTCAATCCCCTGGGACTCCTTCAATCAGGACATGTGGTCAGGCCTGTGGATTAGAGAGGAAATGAAGGATCATCAACTGAGCAAGCAGGACTACAGTCTAGTGTATTCAAGATAGATATACTAAATATAGATATACTCAGGGGTTAAAGTAGGCAGAAACGGACTGGAACTGCGTTCCGGAACCTTCGATTGGCAAAAAATAAATAAATGTTGTAATACATAATAATGTCAAGCGAGTTCATTTTGTGTGTGTGCTGCAGCCTGGCGATCCTTCTCCAATAAGCTTCCAGCTGATGGCATCCATCAAGATACTCGCATAACAAATCAGAAGGAATCATCCCACAGCCCCTCCCCCACCCAAACTTCTTATATCATCACTTCTCTTCAGGGGTTCAGATGTCAATACAACTGCAGTCAGGGACTACAGAGGACGGAGTTGCTTTTATCTTAAGGTAATTTCAAATGCAACGTTTCAAACAGAGCTCAATAAATAGTTATAGCTAGAAGTGCTATGAAGAAGCGGAGCTTGGACACAGGGGAGGGGCAGGCACGGAGTGGCCAATCGGGAGAAACGTGAAGATTCTTAATAAAGATTACCGGTGGACCAGGCAGCTTCTGGGATTTAGTTATAGTTTATACTATGGCTAGGGGTTGGAGAGCAGCCATGATAGTATGATAGCCCATGTAACATCTGTTAATATATTGTAGAGAGCAGCAGGGCAGCACAGCCCAGAGCCACAGCAGCACAGAGCCACAGCAGCACAGAGCCACAGCAGTACAGCACAGAGCCACAGCAGTAGTTTACCATGCCCATCACAATATATATTAGCAGCCTAGCAAAGGGATCATACTGACTGAGCAAATGGACCAGTGACATTGAAAATGTAAACGTATTCTGAATTAATACAACTTATTTTCCCTTCAGTCTCACTGGTTTTCAGCGACAGCAGCATGCTCGCTAGGCCAACTGGCAGAAGACAGGGTAACCCGGCCAATTCTCTGTGTGCTCAGTGCGATTATCAGCCTTAGTACACATCATTTTAGCTCTACCCAAAAACAATTCAAACAATGTCACATTCAGGGCATGAGCCATCTAGTCTCAATCAACAGCTATTGTACTATGCAAAAAAATCTATCTAATGTAGAAAGGAAGAGAGATACCTTGCACGTGCCATTTATTTCATGTATTAGCTTTTCTGACAACTGTGAAACCTAAATTGAACTGAATGAAAAGCACATCAAATAAATATATTGTATGCTTCTGCAAACAACACAGCAAACTAATCTTGCATGTGACAAGCTCTATCCATTCACAGAATGTGTTGAATGGCTAGCCTTAACCCAATCTGCTGCAGTGAGTATTATATCCAGTCAGCATATCTGACAAAAGAGTTGTACATCATCGTTTTTACATAATTGTAAATTGTATTGTAAACCTTAAATCACTCTTTGAATTTAAAAAATCTAAACTCATTAAAGGATTAAAAAGCTTGTTATGCTGCCAGATATTTCAAAAAGAAAGGAGTACTCCGGTGTGTTGTGTATTTCCCAACACACATTGTACGTAAAATAGATCATGTAAAATAGATTGCATAATTTTTTTAGCATACAAATTGCCTACAAATTAGCAAACATAGTGGTCTTTCAAGCAGGTCATTAAACTTGAGCCCTATCCCTTACTTAAATACTACATGAGTAAGGTGCACACAAACAACTCCGAGGTGTTTACAGTAGAAGATAGACAATACTTCCTGTCTCTGTAGGTGTGAGTGCAAAGGGATCAGAATAAAGCATGAAATAGGGGCAGATCATCACTACGGCAACAGGACTGACAAGCACAGCAAGCTCGGACAGATCACATGTCACACATAAATAGCTGCCCTTAAAACATACCGTTTTGAAAAACATTTGAGCAAACTGTGTTTGTTGCTGCAGGACAACAGTGTGTCATCTGCCATTAAGTGTTTCTCTGCTGTCCCTCCTGGGGCCGAGTAGCAGAGGGTCAGGTCATGTTTTCTGCTCTTTATTTACTTATTCTGTCTGTTTCTGTTTGTTTCAACAATGACAACAGTTGCTCCCAGTATAGGGCCTCTACCGATGACCAGTGATCCCACAAGATCTTTTATGTTACTGGCTGACAAAGCATGCGGCTAACCTCACATCTCCTTCTGCATCAGTCTGTCACAAATACAGACTGATGAGTGATTTCTCACACTTTTTCCTACATCTGGGTGGGTTTACATTTAGAGAAAGCAAAAGGACGCCTTCAACCCAAAACGTATGTTACTGGTTAACATGGTGGTGGATCTGTAATGGTATGAGCAGCCATCTTGTGAGTCATTAGGCCCACTAATTGTTCTGCATACGTCATACATTGGCCATGGAATAGGAGGTGATTTTACAGGACCAGGTATGATGCAAACGTTGTGCGCTCATGATGTTCTTATATCCAAGATGATGAAATGCTCCTATACACAATTCTAAACAAATTCAAAGTGGTTTCATGAACACCAGGATGGAGTCAAATACCGTCCATGGCCTCCCCAGTCACCAGATCTAAACATAACAGAACCATTATGGGAGATTTTGGAGTGCAAAGTAGATTTCCGCCTCCTTCATCCTTCAAAGAACCGGAGGCTTTCCAGGAGGAGAAGAATGGTCCAATATCTTATAGTATTCCAAGGAGGGTTGAAGTTGCTCTGTAGGCAAAGTGTGGTATTTGATATTCATGTATTGTTTCCATTAGTTTGTCAACCCCACACTGTTTCTATTTAAATCATCCACGTATGCATGCAAATTGACATATATAAGCCTACACAACCTACACTACCTATCCCCATTGATTACACACTCATTATTGGCCAATAAGACAGAGCATTCCAATGTGGCAGCACCATAAGTAATTTGCTAACTCCCCCAAAACACAGAAAGATGAACGAGTCGGACGAGTCCTTTACAAAGCTCCTCCCAGACAAACATAAAGGCAGCGGCCCAGCAAAAACAAAACTCATATCTCTTAACGTATCTGTCTTCCACAAAGTTAATCAAGCTGCAACCAAACAATGCCATGTTTCTGTCTGTCGCTAGCAACCGAGCAAAAACAAGTGATACTCCTCAGAACATGTGTCTGTCTCCCAGGCAAGTTAATCAGGCTGTCTCCTCAGTGCAGCCTGTCTCCTAGCACACACACTTATTGGTTAGCAAGTTACCTATGGTGCCACCGCCTCTGTAAGGCAGCATCGGGGGCTTAAACATCCTCTGAGCGTGTGTGTGACAGTGTGTCTATTTGGGAGGATGTCAATTCTGGACAATGGCAATTACGGGACAGTGATGTTATAACGAGACTATTGAGAAGTAGACTAGACATAAGTTATCTTGTTATGATTTATGTTCCACACGTTAAACAAACAAATGGCAATGGCAACTCTTTATGGACATCGAGCAAAACATGTATCCACTGAGACTTGATCTCTCTGGCACATCAATCTGACAAATAGCTAAATCTATATTATATCCCAACTGCAGTCTCCAAGATGAATGTTCTGTCAGACCAGTAACAGTAAAAAGGTTACAATATGAGACAATGCCACAGTGCACAGAGCAGATTCACATGAGAATATGTATGACAGCAGTTCCTGGGGAGGTATAGTTTAGTTAAATATGAGCTGGGTGCCATTTTGAACTTCTCTCTGAACCCAGAACCCAAGAGCTTTTATTGATTTTTTAAAAACTAGATAGCTATATGGCTATAAAAGGCCACTTATCATAAAGGACTACATAAACACATATGGGGGATATATCGGCCATTTAGGAGGCCGATGAGCCCACAGGACATTTATTTAATTTCAGTTCTTTACAATGTAGTAATTTCATCCATTACAGTTGTTAACGAAAGGGTGAAAAGGGTGGCACGCCATGTGGTTTTATTAGAGACATCTCTTCTGAATCTCGCCATATTTCTTTGGTAACTGGTAATGAAGATTTGTACTAAATAATGGTTTAAATATAGGTATTTCCCACTCACAGTGCGGTCGTTTGACTTCAGAACAGTTGGATTATGCTGCATTAGTCCTTTTATGGTCATGTTTTGCCCTTTTTGGAATTCCAAAGAATTGCTCACCACGGATTTCAGTTGTTTTGGAGAAGGCTGCTACTGAGTTGTGCTGACAACCTCCCTGTGTGTTATGTGGACAAAGAAATATCACCTGTGTTTCAGCAGGCATGAGGGTGAGTAGATAACGACAGAATTTTCATTTTGTTTTTTGGGTCAACTATTCCTTTAAAGGCCTGTTTTTGAAAATACCCTTGCTAGGGTTGTTGTGGCAAGCCCCCATCAGCAAAGCTGCGCTGGCAATGGAGCGCTAGTGTTTACACTAATGGAGGCAGTGGCAGGACCAACTCTGGCCCTCGTGCTGCTTTTGCTATTGCTGTTGTTGTTGTCAGTGATGTATACAGGCCCACTGTTCAGAGCAGCAGACCAGGCCCTGACCTGATCTGATCACGTCCACTGCCTGACAGCTGCAGCACTGAGAAGATTAACATGGGGTTAAATGTATGTTTAAAAAAAATAAAAAATCTATCTCCCGCTCTCTCTGTACAGCTCTCCATCTCTCTGGCTGTATTTTGTTGCTCCACCAATGTACAACCACACGTCTCCCTTCTATAATCTCCCGTTTGTGTAGCCAGCCTTTCAGTGTGTGCAGCTAAAGCCCTCCTTCTTTCCTAATGCCAGCATTAGGGGGAGTAGATGCATGCCCGAGGTACTGATGAGGCGGGTGAAATGATGCGTTGAGACAGGAGGGACCAGTAGTAGCAGGGGTGGGAGGACTGCTCTGCCCCACCTCTGTGGGGATAGACACAGCACAGCCAGGGCCCCCTGG
>OMOT01017291.1:1530-19377 GCA_900312575.1 Acanthochaenus luetkenii | reverse complement strand
GAGGCGTAGTCATGGAGCGGAGGGGTTGCAGTTCTGTGGGCTGCGGATTGCATCAATGCTTTTTGCAGATGATGTGGTCCTGATGGCATCATCGATCTGTGACCTTCAGCACTCATTGGATTGGTTCGCAGCTGAGTGTGAAGCGGCTGGGATGAGAGTAAGCACCTCTAAATCTGAGACCATGGTTCTCAGCAGGAAACCGGTGGATTGCCTACTCCGAGTAGGGAATGAGTCCTTACCCCAAGTGAAGGAGTTCAAGTATCTGGGTCTTGTTCGCGAGTGAGGGGACAATGGAGCGTGAGATGGGTCGGAGAATCGGAGCAGCTGGAGCGGTATTGCGCTCTCTTTACCGCACCGTTGTGACGAAAAGAGAGCTGAGCCAGAAGGCAAAGCTCCCGATCTATCGGTCAATCTTTCTCCCTACTCTCACCTATGGCCATGAAGGGTAGGTCATGACCGAAAGAACAAGATCGCGGATGCAAGCGGCCGTGATTAATTTTCTCAGGAGGGTGGCTGGCATCTCCCTTAGGGATAAGGTGAGGAGCTCAGTCATTCGTGAGAGACTCGGTGTTGAGCTGCTGCTCCTTTTCGTCTAAATGAGCCAGTTGAGGTGGTTCGGGCATCTTGTAAGGATGCCACCTGATCGCCTCCCTTGGGAGGTTTTCCAGGCACGTCCAGCTGGGAGGAGACCTCGGGGCAGAACGAGGACTAGGTGGAGGGATTATATCTCCACGCTGGCCTGGGAACGTCTTGGGATCCCCCAGTCAGAGCTGGTTAATGTGGCCAGGGAAAGAGAAGTTTGGGGGCCGCTGCTGGAGCTGCTACCTCCGCGACCCGACTTCGAATAAGCGGTTGAAGATGGATGGATGGATTATTTTACATTACAATGGAGGAGGCTATTGGGTGGCTTAATAGATAGTACAAACTAGAGAGAGGCAGAAGAGAGAGAGGACATGCGACAAAGGTCCCAGTCTGGAATTGAACCCATGACATCACATTACATGGTAGGTGCCTTAGACCACTGAGCCACGAGGATGCCCTTCCAGTGACTTATTGACAGCGTTGCTCGCAATGGGAACTCAGGTTAAGAGTTGATAATCAGTCTCTTGCCATATTTATATAGACATTTGTCTGATGGTATATAGATGCCTGTTAGGGAGCTTAGATTGAGACATGATGAACTACACACATGAAACACTCTTGACTGTGAGTGTATGAGTACTTTGTTTGATCACCACTTCCCTCCCTCCCTCACTGTCGGAAGCAATGCAGATAAGATTGAGCATAATGTTTCATGTTTAAATAAAGCCAACCTTTGTTACCAAACTGGAAAGGCATGTCATTGGTAACGTGAAGAATGGGATTTCAAATCGGTCTCTCTTTTCTCCCATTACCAGAACAGCGTGATAACTGGGGTTTACCCTGCCAGCCCTTCCTCCTGGCTTTTTGTGGTCATAGCAATCCTGGGGACCATGTACACACGCTCCGACCCCTCCATGGGCCTCATAGCCAAGATACAGGAGCACCTGCCAGTCAGGTAACACGTCTCATTATTCACTATGAAATCTAGGCCTGTCTAATGAGGGGTAGGAAGTTACCCCCTGTCACCAGACAAATGCACCCTTGGCTGTGATTGGTAAGCCAACAATCAATTGACGGTCCTATGCCATTCTAAAAACATGCTGCCAGTTAAAAATGTGTTCTACGGACACAAAACGTTTGCCCTTTCCTGATCACATGTTTTGTACACAGAGAGATTAGCATGTATAGAGGAAATATGACCATGTGTTGTTAAAATAAAATCTGTCTTGCTATACTTCTTTTGATCCTTTTGATCCCATCTATTCACTGTTCATCCCCCTCTTGTCAGTTTCTCTTTTGCATTCACTTTAAAGTAAATGGATATTACCCAAAGCATTGGTTTAAAGGGGAAACAAATTGGGACAAATTCATTTAAGACTTGCTAGCTTGATATTACTGTTGTGAAACAGCTAGCCCTCGTAATTCATTTACAATTCTCTCATTTCTTCCTTTAATCCTCTTTCCTCCCCATCTGTCCTTTTTCTTTGTCATTCTTTCTTCCCCCTCTCCTGCTCATTCTCAATCGTTTCCCTCATCCACTCCCTGCCTCCTTCATCTTCCTTCTGCTCCTCGTTTTTTCCAACTCACCGTTATTTTTTCTCCCTCCTTCCCCTTTATCCACATGTCCATCTTCTCCCACCCTCCCCAGCCAGTCTCTGAGTGCCCAGTGCCAGACAGTGGTGTCAGCGGTGCTATTCAGCACCATGCTGTGGCTCTCGCTCATCTTCACCATGCGCCTCTGCCTCAAGCAGCTCCTCTCCTACCACCGCTGGATGTTCGAGCAGCATGGCAAGATGTCCAACACCACCAAAGCCTGGGTGGTCAGTGTTTTTGCACACCACTTTCCCCCCAGCTCTCTTGTCTCTTGTTAATCTATTCCACTAGTTACTGTATTTCTCCATCACTTTCCCCATCCCCCAATTCCCTGATCTTTAGTGTAAAGCCTGAGGTGTCACTGGAAAGTGGCACTTTTATATGCTGTTGTGGATAAGAAAATACGATTGGTAGTCCTTATTCTGACAACGGTTTAGGTTATGTGCTCATTTTTATATTTTGTGTGTGTATGTGCTTGTGTGTCTGCCAGGCCCTAGTGCGGATCTTTTCCGGCAGACAGCCCCTGCTCTACAGCTACCAAGGCTCGCTGCCAAACCTGCCTTTGCCCGCCATCAAGGACACAGTCAAGAGGGTAAGACATAATGACGAAGCAGAGGGAATGACAGCACACTGATAATTGCCCATTAAGCAGATGGATCACTTTCTTGCATCCAGCACTTTCTGCCTCTAAAGGTTCACAGAATTCCCTTTGCTACTTTCTCAGTTTTCACTTGGCTGTAAGCAGGGTATCTATCCACCCATATCATGTTTTCTTCCCTTAAATAGAGATGTATTTGACAGATGAGAGGAGACAAAATAGGATAGAGATGCCAGAGAAGGTCTCGTGAGATTTGGTCCTAGATCAGCAGATGTGGTTGTAGAGATGTAGGCCTTAACCAAATCACCAGCTTTGGGCATTAGCTTAAGTCAGAACTTTGATTTACTTCCCTTCATTCTATGCTTCTCTGTATAGTTGACTGTATAATCTCTCCCATGTTCAGTACATGGAGTCAGTGCGTCCGCTGATGGACTCCACGGAGTTTGAACGCATGACCAAGCTGGCCACAGAGTTTGAGAGCAGCCTTGGTCACCGACTGCAATGGTACCTCAAGCTCAAAGCTCTCTGGGCCTCCAACTACGTAAGTGGCTGACCACAATGCCCTGTTTATGAGTAGCTACTTAGAAAATGACGTTAATGTTCACACATCAAATATTTCCCGTTCTCAGCAGTCCAGAGCACATTTTAAATCCCATTAACAATATATGTCATTGTGAGGTGCTGTGGTTTTAATGATTCATCCTGGCTGGATATGTAGGTGGTATGACTTCTGATTTGTTGCATGGTTAGCTTTCTCACTAAGCATTTTGTGTGTGTGTTTTATCTCTCCAGGTTAGTGACTGGTGGGAGGAATACATCTACCTACGGGGACGGAGCCCCATAATGGTCAACAGTAACTACTATGGCATGGTATGAAAATCCCTCATATCCTCTCGCTATGATACAGTATTTCTTGTCCACATGGCACAGTCCCCATTTTGGATTGAAGCCCCAGATGTGACATTTTGTGTTGGACTCTCTCGTACCAGGCCCAGCTTTGATAGATCTCCAGCAATTAGAGGCCCTACAGTGGAATTCTCTGTTGTATTGTCTTTGACATGTTTGGTGAATCGTCTGAGAGCGACTGTTTGTCAAGAGGAGCCAAAATATCCAAAGGAATATGCTTCTGACCTTCACATAGATGTCATTTTGTGTGTTACACTTTGGAGGGGTGTTTTCTGTGCCTTGAGTATCTTTTGTATCTTCTGTACTTTGTATTACTCAGAAACAAGTTGAAAGACATGTTCTTCAATAAGGCTTTGATTTGGAATATTATAAACATCCCCAACATAACTGTAATTGAAGAGAAGAGGTAGTGGCTGACGTGGAACGTAATACAAAATTGATTAGAAAAACGTTTTCATAAAACTCACCAGCAGGGTTAGTGTGAGGTTATGGGCCGAGACCCTGAGGTGTCAATTCACTTAACTAAAAACTTTGGCAAAGTCCAAGCTTCTAATATAATTTGCCAACAAAATTTCCAAACCACTTATAGCAATGAATGAAGACAGACAAGATATTATTATTTTGTCAATGTGACAAATTATTAGTCTCAAAGCTAGGGGAAACATTAGTAATGATGTGATTTGTATCTTATTTTTTAGATATGGCTTCTAAACAAATGTATTTTCTTATTCATAAAAGTAAATTACAGGTCAGGTTAAATATACCATCTGACTAGAGCGGGTGGTAGTTTTTGCGCTGCGGTGGGCTTTTATTAATTGCTTAAAGGAAATGCAAAGGATCAAACGTTGTTGTTGATCTCTGTTCCCTCTCCCCAGGACTTCATGTATGTGACGCCCACACCCATCCAGGCGGCCAGGGCAGGCAACACCATCCACGCACTCTTACTGTACCGCCGCAAACTCAACAGAGAGGAAATGAAGCCTGTGAGTCCAGCCACCAGTCAACCCCAGCTGTTCCACATGAATGTACAATGATAATGGCTTCAATACCTTTAAACCATAGATGGAGAAATTCATTATTCATGTTTGCCTCTTTGCTGTGGCCTCGGAAGAATAGCCTGCTCCTCTTGATAATCTTTTATCAGGGATGTTTTGAGACATAGGCCTATCTCACCATGGACCCTAAGAAGAAATAATCTGTATACTACATGTAGATGTACGAGGCCAGTGGTGTGTGTGTGTTTTGAATGTGGATGTTGTGTGGTGTGTGTTGAATGTGATTGTGTGAGCAGCATAAATCCGTCAGAATTTTCAGCGTGTCTTGTGTGTTTAGGTTAGATGGCATTACTGAATGTCTGTCTGGGAACCCTCAGAGTGTGTGATTTTGTGTGTCCATTAGTTGTTCAGTCATTTGTGTGAAGACATTCCCCCTCATGCTCTCATACCGTGCTCATTTCTCACCACCCTCTACACTATCGCTTGCTCTGTCTCTGTTACTTTCCCTTCTTCATTTTCCTATCTCTCACTCTTCTTTCCTTTTTCTTCTTTTCACTCTCCTTTCTCCCCATGGCTCTCTGTGTTTCCCCACTACTCCCCTGTCTTCTTCTCCCTGCGTCCTCGCCTTCCTCTTCTCCTCTCCGTCTCCCAGAGTCGTATTCCAGGCACTGTCATTCCTCTGTGTGCAGCTCAGTGTGAGAGGATATTCAACACCACACGCACTCCTGGAGAGGAGACCGGTAATGAGACAGATACAAACACACACACACACACACACAGCCACAGCCACACACTGTGTCAATGTAAAGTAACGTTTAGTACAATACATGATACCGTCTTTTCTAATAGTAGCTTCACACCATTCTACGCTGAGCGCCAGCATTAAACATCAACAAGCAACCATAAAATCTGTCAAGAAAACCAGCACCAGTGTCTGACTCCACAGAGCATCATATCTGGTGATACTAACACACCACTGCTTCAAAGAGATGCTGAAAGTGCAAGACAGGTATACTGAAACAGCCTAAACCCTCTGGGGTGCAAGTGTAGGATAGAAATAGAGATTGTGTGAAAGACGGTGTGTGTGTGTGTATGGTCTGCTGAAGAAAGGCGTCTGATTCATTGAATCATAATATGTCCGCCATACAACCCATCCTGTCATCTCTCATCTGTCTCCACCTGCCTTCTGGTCTCATCTCAGGTCTGTCTGGGTTGCTGTAAAGGGTTTGTCTCCAACTAACTATTTTGTTTCTGTCCACACATTTTGTTCTCTCATTTCTCCCTTCCACCTGTTCCACTCTTCCCTTGCTCCTTTTCCATTTTATCCAAACACTTAATTTTCTGTCATCCTTTTTGTTTCCTCTGCTTCCCTCCCTGTTTTTATTTCCTTCTTTTACTGGTCACTCTTTCTCTACGTCGCTCAGTGGTTGTTGAGGTCTTCGATTCCTTGCTGTTCCTATCAGTTTGAACGGATGTTTGACTCTTGTCGAATCCCTGGAACACTAACAGGTAGTATTTATATTTCCCCACGACCGATCCTAATTGTAGATCTACATGTCAAATCAATAAGATGCCAGTGGAAATGTTCTTAGCATGCTTTGTTTGCTAGCCCTTTAATTCATGTAGTATTCACTATTCAACTAATATTGTGTCGCTGTCACTGGATGACTGACACACAAAAATCATTAGTATTGTGGATGATGCTGGTTTTCTATCCTGGCAGATAGTTCATTGCAGTTCATTGCATTCACCTGGTGTCCCGGGTGTAAATTAGTCCCTGAGTAGATGGACCAGGACCCGTGTCACTCTAGATAACATGCACCCTTTCCATCCTGGCGACAGGTGCTGTGTCAGCTGAACAGTGTCAGGGATGTTGTGGGAATATCTCAGGCCTCTGACTACGCTTGTTTATTTTTGTTTTTTTCACCTTTATTTATCCAGGGAAAGTTGGCAGAGTAGGCTTGGTCTTCTCCAGCAGTGTCCTGTTTCACACTCAAAACAGTTCCACACATTTTACCTGTGGGCTGCCCAGTACAACCACAGTCTTCTTTGGTACCTTGCTCAAGGGCACCTCAACAGTAGTTATTGAGGGAGGTGAGAGTGTTGCTCATTCACTTTCCACATCTACCCAGCTGGTTCTGGGATTTGAGTGGGATTTGTGAGCCTTCCAGTAACAAATTCTTATAGGCAAATACATAGGCAAAATTGCCTTTAGATTTTGTAAAGAATATTTGGTATTTGTAATGTAATTGTATCCAATTAATGCCACAAGGGCATGAGGCAAATTTGTCCTAAACAAAACTGAGTTAAAGGCACATGGTATTTAAAGGCATTGCCACAGGTGAAAAACATGAAAAGGAGAAAACTCCATGACCTGATTTTTCCACCATACTGATGGGAAGGACATATTATGCGCACATTAAGGATCTCAATCCGCATAAGCCCTTCTACCACTTCCAGTAGTTCCAGCACTCATATTTCAACTTCCTCATTCTGTCTATCTTTTTCCCTCTCTTGTCTTATGTGCGAAGACACTGTGCAACATTGGCAGGACAGTGACTACGTGGTGGTGTACCACAGGGGTCGCTACTTTCGGCTGTGGGTGTACCAGGCAGGCAGACTCCTGTCACCCAGGGAGATTGAATTCCAAATCCAGAGGATCCTGGATGACCCTTTGCCTCCTTCCACAGGAGAGGAGAAACTCGGGGTCTTGACCGCTGGAGACAGGTCAGTCTGAGAAGCCACCATTGGTTAAATCAAGGTTTCAAGTCATCCATGGATTATACTGCGTCTCTCATCTAATGTTGTTATTTTCCTCTGATACATTTCCCAGAGTTCCATGGGCCAAGGCCAGGAAGGAGTATTTCAGCAGTGGGGTGAACAAGCGCTCACTGGACTGCATTGAGAAAGCCGCCTTCTTTGTTACCCTGGATGAGGACGAGCAGGGCATGATGGGAGAGGACCCGGTAGCTAGTCTGGATCGCTATGCCAAGTCCCTACTGCATGGGAAATGTTATGACAGGTAGTTTCACTCTAAAATGACCTCTGTCGTGTTAGAATGATATTAAGTACCTAGGTGTCCTGTTGGAAATGTTTTCACCAATCAATAATTCGATTGGTTGTCACACAGGTGGTTTGACAAGTCCTTCTCAGTTGTGATATACAAGAACGGGAAGAACGGTCTCAATGCAGAACACTCATGGGCTGATGCACCAGTCGTAGCACACTTATGGGAGGTAAGGGACAAGAAAAGGGAGTAGGTCACTTACTATTGCCATCTGTTACTGAGAAGAAGCCATTACTTACCATTGTTGTCTGTTTCCAGTATGCCCTGGCCACAGACAGTTTCCAGCTTGGTTACAATGAAGAGGGTCACTGCAAAGGAGAGGTGGATTCATCTCTAGCACAACCACAGAAACTGAGCTGGGAAATTTCCCCAGAGGTTAGTTGTCCATTCATACACCTTCCTTCATTCCTCCATTCCTTCAACCAAAGGACGTGGGTTCAAGCCCCCAAGTTGTCCTTGAGCAAGACAGTGGCTACTTTTACATGCATGGTGAATTCTGTTCTTAATCCAGCCCCTCAAGTAACATGGTTTTAAGTTGACACATGCAAACGTCATAAGTCATAACTAGCTCACACTCCGATTGTGATAAACCTGATTAACATGTTGCGCTTACTCCAATTTTAAACATTTAGATTTTAGATTTTATTTGGGAAAAAACATGGCGGCGAGCAATATTCACTATCACTGTAGAGATCATCATTGCTTTCCCCTGTTTTAGAAGTTCTGTGGGTGGGACATCACAGGCGGACAGGAATATTCTGTTAATTGTTCTTTTTTCATGACAACAGGGATGTACAGGTGCATGTAAACAGTTAACAAGACCGTAATCCGAGTATGGCCAATAGCTGGTTGCTGTGCATGTAAACATAGCCACTAAATCCCCATCAGCTCCATGGGCACTTTTCTGTAACAGACCCTGTGCTCCACTGCCTGTGGAGGGGTGCAAGCGAAAAGTGAATTTCCCTATGGGAATCAATAAAGTCTAATAATAATAATAAAATCCTGGATTTGTAATGATTTGTCGTGGTTTTCATTAGTCTATCTAACCACAAATAGTTTAGTTAATTTAGTTGAATGGTGACAAAACAGAGAATTGAAGTACCGTAATAAAAAAACAGTGATAAATTAAAATGATGACCTCAAACATGAATTTGAATGTGACTTTTGTACTGTCTGTGAGGATTGCTTACTCTTTTGAAACAATATTGCAATAGTTATGGGTATCTGAGTCCTTCTGATGTTAAGATTGGGGATCTGTCTGTCTCAGTGTCAGGAGCAGATCTCACAGGCTCTGGCAGTGGCCCAGGCCCTGGCTGACGATGTGGACTTCCATGTTTTCTCCTTTCGGGTCTTTGGCAAGGGAAAGATCAAGAAGTGTCGAATCAGTCCAGATGCCTTCATTCAGCTGGCTCTTCAGTTGGCCTTCTACAGGGTGAGCCTGGCACTGAAGTAGTAGCATATGACAGTTTCTCAAGGGACAAAAAATTAATTTGACCACCATTCATTTTGGACAACTTTGAACTGGCAACTTGAACTGGTGCAAGGGTATTTTTGGTTTTGCCCCTTGTGTGACTTGACTTAGTTGTAAGAATTGCTTCTTACCTTCCAGGATAGGGGGATATTCTGCCTGACCTACGAAGCCTCCATGACCCGCCTATTCAGGGAGGGCAGGACCGAGACTGTTCGCTCCTGTTCCAACGAGAGTTGTGCCTTTGTCCGAGCACTGGAGGGTGAAGAGGTTGGGAACGTGAAAATTGTGTCTTCATGAGTTCATCGTTTGTTTGTTTTTGTTCAGTGTTTGTTCATTAAGAAATCCAGTTAAACCGAGAATTTAGGTGGAAAGTATACATATTAGTAACTCAAAACTTGAGGATGATTACATGTTCTTTGGTTAAAAGAAAAGCCCTGCATTGCAAAAGTTTAAGTGTAATTGGCAATTTTCTGTCATGATATGCAGTGTCTAGTTTTCTAATGTGTGATATGCCATGCATTCATTCCACTCATGCCTTTCTCCACCAGACAGCAGATGTGTGCAGGCGTTTGCTCCGCACAGCATCAGAAAAGCACCAGAACCTCTACCGCATGGCTATGACTGGAGCTGGCATCGACAGGCACCTCTTCTGCCTCTATGTGGTGTCCAAATACCTCGGAGTGGAGTCTCCCTTCTTAAAAGAGGTCATTATTGTTGTTGTCTCATTGTATTCATGTCAGGCTGCCTTGTTCATTGTGAGTATTTACCTCTTAACATAATCAATACAAAAGGAGCTACAATAAACTGATGCATTGACTTTGTGTGTGTCAGGTGCTGTCAGAGCCCTGGCGGCTGTCCACCAGCCAGACGTCTATCCAGCAGGTGGAGCTGTTTGACCTGGTCAACCACCCGGAGTACATCTCCTGTGGGGGAGGCTTCGGCCCGGTCAGTGCTGCCCTCTACACTTGAAGCCGAAAGGCGACCCCCAACCATTTTAGATCTGGTTGAACTGGATACCAGGAATTTGAGTTCCATTTTCCCATTATAGCGTGTGCTTTTGGAGGGATTTCATGTCCAGACAGGGAGATTTTGATTATAGACCAGAGCTTTTTCTTTCTGCACATGTAGACACCCATCTCCCTCTTTCAAATAGAAACAACCAATCTTTGTCGCTGTATGCAATATGACTTTTAAGACACCTACCAAGCACTTTTTTTATTATTAAATACTTAACATATTACTAACGTTTGCATATTTTGTAAATATTGTTTTCATTGTACCATATATGCAGGCTTTACCCTGTAGCAAATGGTTCTGTGTCTTGGATTAGTGAGTCGAGTGTTAAGTATAACTTTATTTCTCCCAGGTGGCTGACGATGGTTATGGGGTTTCCTACAACTTCGTGGGAGATAACATGATTAACTTCCACATCTCCTGCAAACACTCATGTCCAGACACTGTGAGTACAACCCGTTAATTCACAGGGGATATTCACTGAGAGCTCCAACAATAACCGCTTGGGCCTTTTTGTTCTCCCAAAAAAAAGGACTAATTTTGTTGATTCCCTCTTTGACTATCCATTGTCCATTTTTGATGGGTTGCATGTGTTCAAAAGTTATTTTGATCCAAAGTGGCTGTGAATATCCTTGGCTATTATCATTTAGATTGTTCAGAAAGTCAATGTGACACGTTTCAACCTTTTTGGATGGACTTTTTATAAACTGCAATTGAAACATTTCTCTGTCACAAATAATATGTTTTGTTTTTATTTGTTCTTATTGTTTATCTCATGTCTCTCTTCAAGGGTGCCCACAAGTTCGGTGCTCAGATCAGGAAAGCCCTGCAGGACCTGCTGCAGCTGCTGTACCCTGACCAAAGAGAGCACAACAAAACAGACGAGAGCCAGCCCCAGGCCAAGAAAGACCAGTAGAGGGGAAAAGGATGTTAAAGGGAAGGTGTGCAAGTATAACGGTGATATTATTTAGTGAGCTGGTGAGGAAAGCTAGAGGCTTCCATCATGCATTGGGAGGATTTTACAGCCAATAGGACAAAATTCAAGAGACAGCTTCAGGGGGAAACTGGTGTTATAACTAGAGTGGTGTTTTGCTGATGAGCATTTTCTATTTGTGTGTATATAACTTGAGTGAAATCGAAGGGTGTGTGAGGAGGGCAAGGGTCCACAGAATAACACATTAGTAAATTGAGTTAATGAGGGATGAAGATTTATATACTATACTATTTATCTGTATAATCTTTAAACTTTTAATATTTTACTTGATGCAGCATCCAAACATTGGAACATAAATAACGACAATGAAAATTATTATTGTGACACAGTTGTTTATTTTAAAGAGGTCCAGTATGAATAGCACCACTAAAAATGAAGGTAGAAATGTCTTACACTTTACCTTATTGCAGGGAGCAGTTTATAATTTCAAGTGCAGTATGGTTTTAAGTGCAGTATGTTTTTACACCGTCTTTGAATTTGTGGGCTTAACAGTATGCCACTGTTTGTGTTGTGCCACCAATTTGCGGTTTTCAACTTCATGTTGAATTTATTTAGAAAATGAGGAATTGTGTGATTCACCTCCAGTCTTTGGGGTGAAGTCCGACCTGTCATGGAAGACATACAGGTGATTTCGGTTTCTACCATTTGAATACAACATTGCTGTAACGGTGACAACAGGTATTTCTGGATGTCGGAAGCCTTCTCAGTCTTTATATATATTAATATTGTGCTCTGCTTTCTAGAGTGACACATGATTGTATTGTTTTGCTGAGAATGCCAGGCTGTTATAGAAGTAGTGAAATGACATGGCTTATTCAAATCAATAAATCCCTATTGTCATTTGACTGTTATTATAATCCACTGCCAACTCCCGACCCTTTAATATTGTTTTATTTATGCAGTTTTTAAAGAAATAACTGAATTGGTGGGTTTTTGTTTTTCAAAATACACTCAAATTGTACATTCAGTAGGTCTATGTATCATATGTTTAGTTTCATTAGTCAGTTAACATTTTAAGTTCACCATTGTTAAAAAATTAGCTTTGTACTATAATGAATACCTTTTCACTACTATCTGTAAACTTATGTTGGATGATATGTATTTCTTTTGTATGTTTTTATTTGTTTCTTAGTGTATTATGAAACAGGCACCATAACAATGCAAGCTGATATTTTTGAACTATATGCAGGTAGTGAAGCCCGGCCAGTGTTGTGTGTTGGAGTCTGGACTTCTTTCAGTGACTGTATGGTCAAGTCGTCTGATTTAGAGGCTTGTATGTTACCAGTGACACAGATTCTTGTGTAATTTTCCATTGCTTACTTCCAGTTTTTTGGTTTCTTCACTCCAGGTCAGCTACTGAGCAGCTGAGCTTGTCTCACTATATTCCTATTGTCAATCCTTTTTAAAGCAAAAGTACAAGGAAACATGGAATCGCTCTTTATTAAAACTCAATTGTGTTTGTTTACTCTGTTTTTCTGCATGCAATTATTTTAAAAATAGGGAAATCGAGTGAATATTCTAAAATCTAAAAAGGTATGGTGTGCTTTTATAACTGGTCAGTAGTTATGGTGTGTGTGTAGTAAATGGGGTAAACCGTGCTAAAACACTGGTACGGTCCTTTAAGACAAATTTTGTGACATACACTGAGAAATCCACACGAGAGGAGAGTGGGACAACCAGCCCTGCTCTCCCCTACCTTTTGGTCCAGATCAATCAATCATGTTTTATTTATATAGCCCTTTTATACAAGCATGTCTTAAAGGGCTTTACATTGCATCATATATGTAGTACAACACAACATATACTACACTACACACAAACACATCTATTTGCAAGTCTTGGACTGTGGATCATTTGGCTAACTACTTTTCAGAGACTGCGAGGTAATAAACTGTTGACACATTTTAAATATTTCACTCCAAAATGCCAATAATCCCTTTTGGTAAAATTATTACTGATATTCATCATTCTATATTTTTGCGTTGACTTAAGTATTTACAGTCGACGTCATCCTCAAAATGGTTAAAGGTCTTAGGATGACTATCAAAATCAATAAACCATCAAAAATGTCATGCCAGCAATTTGGTCAAAATGGCGTCACAGTTTTCAAATGGTGGATATCTTGTTTATCATATCTTTTTATATATATGTTGGTTTTTGCCTTTGCATGTGTAGGGACTACTTTTAGAACGTCTTCCTCCGCGAATGGACACGTGGTCAGCTTTTACTCACAACTCGTCGTGTAGAAAGAGGAGCAGGAGTTCCAGGAGAATGGAGGCAGACAAACCACCTTCCTCTTCCGTTTGCCTCTGTCTTTCCTCGTTCTCTCTGTCCCCTCTGCTCATCGGTGCTCCTGCCACCTGTCTTTTTGTCTCTTGTTTCAGCTGCGAGGTCAGCAGCAATCCCTTTGCTCATTATCTTGCCTGTCAGACTTCAGCTTGTTCTCCCAAAAGCCACCAATAATCCACATCGTCCCCATCCTGTCCATCTTTACTAACCCATGCCACACACACACACACACACACATTTCAGTCCTAGCCACCCCCTTGTCATCCCAGAGGACCCCTTATATAAACCCCCGTCTCCCCTCTAGTTGTTACTCCTCTGGTTCTGATCAGCAGTGACCATCCTTCTCTTTTCCTGTGTCGTTATTTGTGCAGGTATGTATTTTTTCTTCTTCTACACCAACATGTTCCAGTTGCTGTAAAAACATTATAGTTAGTATTGCAGGTGGGAACTGAATCCCATCGACGCACTATTGATATTTGGTCTTTTCATGCCTCCATCATTATTTTTAGTGCCCCCCGTTGATACACTTCTTGTGTACCGTGAACGTTTCCCACTACTGGCTTTGATTGCATCGCGCTTTATTGGATTGAGGACGTTCCTACGTGGCAACTAAACACTTAATGTGTAATTTAAGGCTGTTGAAATGTGTTTACATTTGTAATGTTTGTTGTCTTGGGGAGTGAAACAGGCCTGCAAGTTGTTAAACACAACAACGTATAAATGATGATATAAATGGTGAAATGAATTCCAGATTCTGTCCTAAGCCAACGCAGGTTGTTAAACATTTAAAAAGTGATTTATGCAATATATTTCTGAAATCAGGAACACTCGCTCATGACAAGTGGCCTGTCTGTCTCTCCTGCTGCGTTTGTCTCTGTCTGTCCGTTTGGCCAGAACCGTTCAACGATGACGCAACGTGATGAATTCCCCTCCCAATCCCCTCATCTGCCTTTTGTCCTCGTCCCCATGTTTACTCAGACCCGCATGCCTCATGCTCTGAGGTCCGGGGCTAAAAGCGAACTATGAAGGGATTCGGAAAGACTCAGGCGGCTCCGGCCCTTGATCTGCCATGTCAATACGCTCAAAGACAGTTGGTCTGGGAAGGCCTCCCGTTGTTGGCATCGGAGATACGTGTTGTCAGTGTCTCCGTTGTTGGGGTGTCTGGCCAGAAACGATCGAGTAATAGTACATTGAGACCCCCTGCAGTTCAGGGTGGGCTGCGAGTAGATCAAACGATGAACAGTGGTGTCAGCTGGTGTTAATATTGGCCAGCAGACCGGTTTCATCCCTCCACCGCACGCCCTCTCTTGTAAATCAAATTAAACGGGGAGGATTGGCCAGCTGATGCCTTGCTCCTATCCCGGGTAACCGGACCCTGTTCCAGCCCCTTCTATTCCTAGCCCATCGGCTACAAACGGCCTTTTCCTTAATCTTGTTCTCGCGTGGTCACCCCGCGCCAAGTCGCGTGCTTGTTGGTGCAGTAACGAGTTGGCGGTTCTAGTATTAAAACTTTTGACCCCCACTCCCATCATGTACGACGAAGACGCTCCAATATAAGAGATTAAAGGGGCCCTATTATATGAATTCACTTTTTTATTTATATATTGTTAAAATTAGATTGATTAGAGTGGTTACATTTAAAGTTCGCACACTTTCAAAAATCCTTTATTACAGGCAGTTTCAGACTAACGCATCACAGCTGGACTTGGACTTGGCGCTAAAAATCCGCCCAATCACACGCATTTGCAGGATTTGAACGGGAAAGCCTCCAATCGGCACGTTGATTGAGCTGGCGTTGATTCAGGGCCCAGTATTGTGGCTGTTCTTCCCGTGACGACGTGGTCTACAAAGTCCCGCAACAGATCGTGGTTCTTATCCTGACTGAGCCACAGTTACATTTGAAAAACCAAATCATGAAGACGGAATAACGCGGGACACTTTACTACAATGTTTCCAATGTTGTACATCATGTCCATCAGTAATGTCTCGTCTCGTATGATTATCTCTCTCCAGTGTCACCATGTCCAATGTGGAAGAAGAGCACGAGTGAGTCGTCCAATTCTCACAAACTTCTGTTCAAGCTTGATGCGTTACCTTCGGTTCATGGTGTGGCTGATATATTCCTCTTTTTTTTAACCTTTCTTATCTAGAGGCCATCAGGAGGGTAAGGACATGCGTTCTATGGGTGGATTTGTAGTTTCATCTCTCCTCTCTCATCTCATTTGGTCACTCTGTCACCCGTTCTTTCTTCAGAGGAAGAGGAGGAGCAGGGAGAGGGAGGTGAGACTCATCCGCCTAACCTAAGAAATAACAAACTCCCATCCCTGCACCCGAATTCTTTCTGTGCCCCTGTATTAGGGATTACAAAACGCAAATGATGATTGTGGCTGTAATTTTCTGCGTATGTGAATTCTAAACCCTAATCATGACATTGTAATACACATGACAACACTTATACCTATAACCTATAACCATAGTTAATAAGCAGAGTGGCTGTGTGGCACTGTGGGTTGTCTGGCGTGTTGTGTCGTTTATCGCTTTGCCCATCAATGAGTTTTCCTTGGATTGATCTTTGCTCTTGTGTTTTCTAATCTAACACTGTGGGGGTTTTAGAAAGTAAACTGGCCGCACTGTCTCTGGTTATTAATCCACTTCCTTGTTTCTATTCTGGCTGACATACTGAAGAGGGACGCCCCAGATACAAGTATGTATGAGTATTGGAGAGTATTTTTCAAAGATTACCACTGACAGCACTGAGAATAATCTGATCTGACTACTAAGTCCAGTGCAGTCTGTCATAACAAACATTTGATACAGTATGTATTGAATACGTCAGAAGTGCCCTCATCTTCCTTTACAGGCCACCGGTCTCACAGCTCGCCGCCCCTAAAATCCCTGAGGGAGATCGGGTGGACTTTGACGTACGTTGCCATTAAAGCCCTTCTTAGTGAAATGCAGACACGATCGTTACAGTAACGGCGTCAATGAAACTTGGTCCCTCTCAGGACATCCACAGGAAGAGGATGGAGAAGGACCTTCTGGAGCTGCAGACTCTGATTGACGTCCACTTTGACCAGAGGAAGAAAGAGGAAGAGGAGCTGATTGGGCTCAAAGACAGGATCGTAATGCCTTCCTCTCCCTTCCCTTCCCCGTACTCTATTTGTCTGACCCTTCTTTTACACCTGTTTGTCTGGAAGAGATGTGAGGATATATTGACCAATGAGAAGAACGGTAGGCGATGTAATGAGCTGTGTGTGGATGGCAACGTGTAGTGTTTGTGTTGTAGGAGAGTCGCCGGGCGGAGAGAGCCGAGCAGCAGCGTGTGAGGGCTGAAAAAGAGCGAGACAGACAGACAAGGATCGCGGTGATTAACCAACGCAGGGTGTTGTGAATAAGCACATGTTGATAATCTGCTTCAATTAATCACGGTCAAACGTTATTAATTTAGTTCATGAATTACGTTCATGTGTACTTTATTGTGTAAAAAGGGCAATTTAAGTAAAGGAAATTGGAATTTCCAGCTCAACTGAAGAAAATACTGACTTCCTCTTCAGGAGGAAAGACAGAGGAAGGAGGATGAGGAGGCGAAGAAGAGGGCAGATGATGACGCCAAGAAGAAAAAAGTGCTCTCCAACATGGGGGCCCACTTTGGAGGGTTCCTGGCTAAGGTCAGAATAACACTCATATCATGGTCTGGTTGTCCTCTACATGCTGGTCTGAACCGTGACGTGTGTCACGCGTGTTCGCCGGTTCCCTGCAGGCAGAGCAGAGGAGAGGGAAGAGTCAAACGGGGAGGGAGATCAAGAAGAAGACGCTGGCAGAGAGACGCAAGCCACTGGCCCTTGAAAACCTGAGCGAGGACGGCCTGAGGTCAGTTCAGGTGCACGAGGACGGGAACCCTCAGAGCCTTGATTATAGAGCGTTATTTTCATTACCATTAACCGAGAACCCTGGAAGAACATGGTTCAGTGGTCTCCCATTGCTGATGTTCTCTCGCCCGTTCTAGAGCGCGAGCCGAGGAAATGTGGGAATGGATCTACCAGCTGGAGTCGGAGAAATTCGACTTGACCGAGATGATGAGGATGCAGAAGTACGAGGTGAGCTGAGAGAATGTAGCTGGTCACGTGAAACCGCCGTTTTCCCAAGACGTGTTTCCGTGTCATTTGTGAGGTCAGATTTCTGACGCACGTTTGAATCTGTCTTTTTTTAAATTTCCTCAGATCAATGTCCTCCTGAACAGAATTCAACACGCTCAGAAATTGTGAGTCAACGTGCTCTTGTCTCAGTCTACCATGACCCCCCCCCCCCCACACACACACACACACGTCTGCACAATGA
>OMOT01017260.1:10172-28189 GCA_900312575.1 Acanthochaenus luetkenii | reverse complement strand
GGAGAAGATGTCATTTTATTTCTCTTCAGCCTCCACTGAAGGCCTTGACTGGGTTAGGGACCCATACAGCTCAGCATCAGTTGTTGGAAAGGACATGACTTTACAGGAGCAGGAGGAACTAACTGAACTGAAACAAGATCGTGGTTTAAAGCCAAGATTTGCTGATCTTCCTTTGGACAGTTTTTGGTTGACTGCTGCCAAGGAGTTCCCCATTCTGGCCAACAAAGCTGTTTTGACATTGCTCCCATTTTCCACAACATATCTGTGTGAGCTGAGCTTTTCAAGCCTGACTGCTATAAAAACTAAAAACAGAGAGAGACTGAGAGCTGTTGAGGAAGAGCTTCGTATGTCTTTCTTCAATTCCTGCCAAGATATCAGCTTTGTGTTCATCTAAACAGGCCCAGGTTTCACACTGAGTGAGTATTAAAAAATGGAGAAACTATATTGTAATTATATATACTGTATTAGGCTACAGAGTGTCATTTTGTAACATTTTAACTATATTGTAATTATATATACTGTATTAGGCTACAGAGTGTCATTTTGTAACATTTTTGGTTGGTGGTGTGCCGCAAGATTTTTCCAATGTAAAAAATGTGCCGTGGCTCAAAAAAGGTTGAAAAACACTGCTCTACTCTGTGGTATTACACTGAAATACAGCCAAAATAAAATGTAAAGAATGAAAAGGGTAGCTTTTAGCCACAGCAGTTTTCTGGAAATGTGGGTACATTTTAAGGTTCAGATCTGCACTGCTATAATTTCCGCTCATAAATGATCAGACAAACATTTCACAGGTCCAAAAAGACTCCCATTCACTGTGGGTGGAGCAGCATCTAACAGTTCAACAGTACGACAATGGTATGATTACAGTCTTAATTCTCTTCTGTTTCCAGCTTCAGGAAAGAGGTGTGCATGTTCATGAGTTGCTATTAGTTTGTTTTAGGCCACAAGCATAACTTAAGTGAATTCCCCTTTAAGGGCCCTAATTATAGAACTCAGACTTGATTACCCACTTAGGTTTTTAAGTATTTTTTCATAATAATACTACTAATAATCTATGGTGATAATCAAAATTATTAACACACATTTTTCTCTAAAGCTCCTTCGTTAGGGCTGTTCGATATGACGACATATATCATGGTACGATAGAAAAATGTCTATCGGTATATATTTTCCTCTATCGTTTCTACCGCTATTGTTGCAGAAAAGCCACAGAACTGCTTTACGGACATATTTTAAGTCATTCCCGACCCCGCTTTACATTGGTAAGAAAGGGCTATTACGTGAGACAATTCAGATAAGGAGCAATGTGGCAGATGAGAAACAAAAAAGTAGCTATAACTAGAGTAATTTCTCTTCTCATATAACAAGCCTAGCAGTCTAACCCTCTTACACTTGTTTTTACAGTATGAATAGCAGCATGGATGGGGACAAATACACAGACTAAGTTCAAAATCTGAATTCATTCTTTGCTGTCACACATCACACTTGTCTATATTTACGGTGCTATCCGTGAGAGTTACTCACAGCTTTGGCAATGACTCCCTTCATGGTGCCAGAGAGCGCAGCGGCCATGCCAAAGCGCCCGTTATTCAAGATGTTCATCGCCACCTTGAAGCCGCCGCCCATCTCACCCAGCACGCAGTCGGCCGGCACACGCACGTTGTCGAAGTAGACCTCTGCCGTGTTGGAAGCCTTGATGCCCATCTTCTTCTCTGGAGGGCCACTGGGGAGAAAAGAAGTGTGGATGACGAGAACAGGATGAATGGAGGGAGGGGCAGAGTAAATACGGCAGACGGGAAGAATGATGGTGGGATTGGGGGCGGTGGATGGTTAAATTGGATGGAATTGAAGAAGTACAGAAATGAAAGGAGTGACGTAATGATGAGGGGACAGGGAAAAGTTCAAACAGAGATGAACGATAGATTCAATCCTTTCAGGTCACTGTGTCTTTTACATAAAATACACTAGATCCTGAGTACGTTAGAAAATCTAGGCCTGTGTCACTACATTCAGTGATAAACAGCAGGTAGTGTAACGCTAAAGTCCGCTCACTGTGTCACTCCTCCAAAGCTCCTCTCCACGATGAAGGCAGTGATCTTGTCTTTCACCTCCCCTGTCTTGGGATCCTTCATCGGCGTCTTGGCGAACACTGTGAAGATCTCCGCCAGGCCTCCATTGCTGCCAATATTTTAAAAAAATACAGATTGCAGCAGATTGAGGAGAGAGCTGTGTTGACATATGGGGCACTTCTAGGCAAGGTGTTTCTGGGAATATTGTACAATACTGCCCCCTTGTGGGGAAAGGAACACAACTTTCTGCACGAGTGCCATGCCTGTCCTCACCTGATCCAGATCTTGCTTCCATTGAGAGTGAAGTACTGACCACAGGGGGACTGTACAGCCGTGGTTTTGATAGAGGCGGCATCTGAGCCGCTGGCTGGCTCAGTCAGACAGAAGGCTGCTAAATTCTCTCCTGGATGGATGAACAAACAGACACACATAAATGCAATGGTTTAGGATGATGGGACTCATTAGCAAAAGTGATGAAATTCACACCGACTTACTTTCCTTTTCGAGATGCATGTAAATCAAGGTACCATTAGTGTCAATTAAAAATGCTAGTCTTACCTGTGGCGAGCTTGGGCAGGTACTTTTCCTTCTGGGCTACATTGCCAAACAGCAGAATGCCCTTGAAGCCAATGGACTGGTGGGCACCCAGGGTGATGCCGACGCCCAGGTCGTGCATGCCAACGATCTCAACCAGCCTGGCATACTGTGAAAGGGAATAGTCTGTTATCACTCTTACATTTACTGTTGGGGTATTTGCATTAGGGTTGGGCAATTTGTATCAATGTAGCAATTTTAATCGTCCACCCACTCAACAATTGCTTATTGACGCCGGTTTGAGATTAGACTGGAAGCGCTTTTGTTGAAAAATATCTGGCATCTTCACTTGAATGATCCGATATCGATTCATAAAATCCAGAGATCTATCTTTTAATATGTATTTTCTTGTGAATGCGTGAAGCTTTAACCCTGTTAGTCTCACGTGGCCACCCTTTGGTTCTTCTCGCAACGAACCCTGAAGCCACTTAACGATAATAATTATAATTTCATATCACAATAACAATTATAGTACATTTTCTGTAAATTTGATTAAGAATTTGTCTATACAAAATAACCACACTCCTCTAGTGCTGGGTATCGCCACTGATTTCAAAAATTGATTTGATTCAGTATCTATTTGATTAGGAATATTTCAGTTACAATACCAATTTTGCTTGGATATGAGAGATTCTCAGAGAACTAATGCTGTAAATTGTACAAGGAACCCTCTAACCTGCATTGTAAAAATATGAATGTTTACATTAAGAATTGACCCCAAAGCAGTTAAATGGTTGTTATTAACGTGACCAACACACTACAGCAGTGTATCAGAAGAGAAATTACCAAAAGAAGACAAACAACCATATATTAATAAGTAAAATGAAACCAACAATCAGAAATTAAAAAAGGCTCTGAACTGCCGTTGAAAATAGTGCAAGAAATCAGTTAGTTTTTTCGAACATGTTGAAAAACAGTCTTGTAAAACCTCTGGAGATTGTAAACTGTAAAGTCCATGAAACTAAAGCCCCTTCATGATGCTTTCACACTTCTTCGAGATTGTACGGCTGCCTTCCTGGAACTGGGGAATTTCCCACCTCGTAGTGAAACTATGACGCTTGAGTGACGCATTTTGGATTAAAATAACTTTGAAATTGATACTTTTCAAAGGGCATCAATAACAAATGAGAAGCATGCGAGTATCAAAGTATCGATAACAGTTTCGATCAGCCCGCCCCTAGTAGATAGTCCTTTCCTAAGTTAGCCGCATCATCAGCAGATGGTTACCGTAAAATGATGACGGAGGCTAAACTGTCCAGATTACATACAGAGCCACGCTCGTGATAAGAGCTGATGATCCATCGCATACAAAGTTCTGGTTGTAAATCAGTGGAATAATTAGCACGACTGAAAACAGGCCAACAAATGCAACAGTTTCATTCTGTGTCACACTCCTCCATGTTTGTTTGTTATTCCAGTCCACGTATAGGGAACGTAAAGCGGGGCTGGGAATGACATAAAATACATCCGTAAAGCAGTTCTGCTTTTTTGTGGCAATGTCGATAGAAACGAGGGGGAAATATCTACGATAAACATTTTTCTATCGTCCCACGATATATATTGTCATATCTAACAGTGCTAGACGTGCACAGGTTGCATGACCAGGGTCATTAAGTCCTAGATCCATAATTAGGTTCAATACTGGAGACAAAATGTTCCCTTTGAAAAGCAAACCTCAGCTTCCAAAACTACACCCTGCCCCTAGGGCTCTACGGTGGAGCAAACCAACCTCCACGACAGGGTCCTGTCAGTAGGCCCCATAGCGGAGCTGTCATGTACCTCTAGGACTCTGTCCAGCATGGTGATAGTAGTGCTGTAGTCCCCTCGATGGTGAGCAGCGTGGGCCTCCTCCTGCAGCTGCTCCAGCTCGTTTGCCCTCATCAGCTGGTACTGCGCCTCTTCCTGGTCTGGGGAGTGTTGCAGCTGAAGATGGGAGAAAATAAAGTTTTAGAAATAATCCCCCCTTTACATTTTACTTCCTGTGTAGGTATATGATTATTACTTGGGTACACACTATGCTCCTATTGATCTCTAGTTTCACCAATCTATTACATATAGTAATAAATGATTGTGGTCCATATACAAGCAAGTAGTAGAACAGGGAGCATGTTGATGGACAGAAGCCGTGATTCTGGTTGGTAAGATGCTAGCATGTCATTAAACTCACCACTTCTTCAAAGTCCTCCCTGGCCTCTTGAGTGTTGCCCTGCTTTAAGAGGATATTCCCTCTCTGCAACCTGGCCTGAATATGCAGATAAATAGAGGGATGGGGTGTGAGAGGGAGGTGGAGTGAGAGAGATGGAGCCCAAGAGACAGAGAGAATAGACACATGGACATAAAATAAGGAAATAGTATACTATATTCTTTGCCAAACAAATGCAAGGCTACTGATGTTTCTGAAAGTCAAGTGAACTTACAGCCAGGAAGTCAGGCTTCAGCTGGATGGCTTTGGTCAGGTCTGGCAGGGCAGACTTGGATTTTCCCATGGCCAGGAACACCGCAGCCCTCTTGTAGTAGGTCAGGTAATTCTTAGAGTCCCCCTCTGGAAAATGTCAAAGAATACTGTAAACTTGAAGGCAAAGTGTTCAATATGAAATTCTTGACTTCAAACTACTAATATGCTTAAATTAAACTTGGATATTGTCACATATATTGTGCATCTGTTGGATGAGGAGGTTTTAGAGATGATGAAAGAGTGAGATGTGTTTGGTTTGAGAGAAAGACAAAAATGAATACCGGGTCTTAAATGAATGCATACGTACGTATGGGAGAGACGGAAATGCATTAGAAGTACAGACTGAAAATGGCAAGTGTGTATGTGTGCGTGTGTGTGTAACCTTACCCACAGCAGAGTGGTAGTGGGACAGGGCTTCGGCCAGTTGACCTGCTGCCAAAAGTTTGCGGCCCATCTCCAAGTGGTGTTCGATCTCCACATGGGTCGCCCCTAAGACACCTGTAACATGAAACGGTGCTTGAACCGTAGAAATACATCACCGACAACAGACGGACAACAAAATGATAGAAGCAGACCACGATGCAGCTTAAGTTTAGTCAGTCTGTCTGTGCAAACGGTACAAAGTCAACTTGTATTAGGGCATTCTTACTCACATTTGAGGCATTTTGGAAAAGAGCAACTTACAATTAGCTTAACAGAATGAGCTGAAACTCCTAGATCACCAAAATAACAAGCAACCAACAGTAAGGAGTACAAGGGTCCATAGTGCCATGACAATATTCCTGAGATATATTTATAATAATGTCTTTACAACTTTCAGATTCCATTGTAACTCAGTATGCAGGCCCATCTGGCTCCAGCCTTACAAACGCAAGCAGTTACACCATTTACAAGTAGCCGTCACATGCTGCCAGTTCCTGTGTCAATATCCAATTCCACCAGACGTGAGTGAAACAAGTCACTGGGTCCCACAGACTAGCTAGAGGTTCAAAGTCAAGTCCAGTGGTCACGTCATCAGTACACACAGCATACATCCCCACAGGTGTTAAAGCAGACACACCGGGCTATCACAGTCTATATCATACGTCAATATTAAAGTTGCGGTAGCTTTTATTTGGAGTAGGGAGGGGCGGGACGTAATGTTGGCTAGGTAGCCTCCCATGGCAACTGCAAAGTAGCTTTGAAGACTTCTTGGCTTTCAGCTAACAACTTAACACAAGTTAGCTTAGAGTTTGAACGGTTTTCAGTTGTGCGTCAGATGCTGAATATGGAGTGAGACTAGGCTAGTCTTACCATCCAACTGGAGGTCTAGGATGACACACAACAGCGACAGAGAGAACAGGACACCGCCGAGTCCTTTCCGCCGACTCGATTCCATCGCTAAAACGATAAACACTCGTCACCTCTATCGGCCAACTTCGCGTTTCTGCTACTACCCTTGTGAACAGACAGACTTGTGTCATTGAAACGGTGACATTCTTCACCAAGTCCTCATCGTTCCCCCTGCCAAACCTCTGTAGATGTTGCGCTACGAGAGTATATTTATGATCCTAGCCTGAAAGTGCTCCGTGTGGAAATGTGAAACGCCGCGGAAAGGTTCCACCCCCCCCAAAAAAGATCCTCGCTGTTTTGTAGTGCAATTTCTCCCTGAACGGGGAATCGGTAGACTTTAGTTGACTTTAGACAACATGTACGCAACAAGCTACTGAATACGTTCAACCGCTGATGACTGGACACCCGGTAAATCAAACGTTTCCGTGTCTCCTCTCGTCTCCACGCCCTCTCTGCCTTACATTTCTGTGATTGGTCCACACAGCACACATCCGTGTTCGCCTAGGAACGTGGGCTGCTCTCATTGGAGGAACTATTTTAACTCGCAAACAGGTGGCTGAATTCCTTCCATGGGCCAGAATGTCATTTTCTAACACCGCCCCAGGGTATTCGTGTGACACGTAAAAATGCTATATATATAAAAATAAATAACAATACATTTCTTATATGTTATTATTCAATGTATGTGAATGTAAAATGTTTGCTAATTGTTTTCTACCCTATATGTAATTATCCAATTTGTTTGCCGTTATTGTATGTAACAAAATACAACAAGAAACAATAAAACAAACATATTTAACATGGTACATTTTATTGTGAGAAATTGTAAAAAACAACAACAACAACAAACAAAAACGCCGCCAAAAGTATTTATGACTATGCGATAACTAGGCCTATAAAACTGTACAACAACACATACATGTTCAAACATTTGGATCATCGCACGTTGACCTTCCCCTTTCAAATGTCTCGAAGTATGTATACCAGCAGATCATCAAATGATTAGATGTCTTTGAAAATAAGTGATTGTCAACATATTTAGTGCTAACATCATCAGTGGTAGAATTTGTTGTGAAAACTACAAATTCATACACTGAATGTACAAAAAAATTAGGGACTATATTAGGGACTTCCTGATATTTAGTTGCAGCCCCTTTTGCACAAATCCACATTTCAATTGTCTCAAAGCTTAAAAACCCTTTTCTAACTCATCTGCTTCTCTTCATCTACACCTCCTCCTAGGTGATTGGTATATATTTGATAAGGGAAATCAATACGGTATAATGTCTTTTACCTGGGTTCAGCTCATCGGTGTTTTTCATGGAATTATATCTACCAGACAGCAGATTCCTGATTAGGTCATTTGTACAGAATTCACATTTGAGGTTGCGATTATATACCGTGTTATGTTACTTCCATCAGTGCATACATGATGGGCCTTTTGCTCCATCCACCTATCACCAGACAAAGAGTTCCATCAGAAATGCAAAACCTGAATACTAGAACATGTTAAATGCATCCAGGAAAACCCAGCCGATGAACGTCTCCACAATTTACCCAAGGCATTTTGCAGGAAATGTGCTTTTCGAAGTCGTCCCCCAAGGCTCCAATTTTCCTACCCATCTCAAACGTAAGCGTTTCGACCATAAGTACTGGCAGCCACGCTTCTTGACTGTGCAGGTCCAGAATATACGGTTCCCCTGGCTTGATAAGGCAAAGGGCTGAGGCACAAGAGGAAAATATTATTATACAAAACCACTGATTTAAATAAAAGCATATGATGTAAATGTTTCAAAAGCGAGTTTTATGAATTGATCATATTTCGTGCACTTAAACACTTTCCTAAGTGAAAGTGTGGAACGTACAGCCCTAGAGTATAAAGTTAAAAGTGTAAACAGGGAGGTCAAAGGTCAAAAGTGGGATGATCAAGTTTCTGTGTACATGTGTTTGTTTTTAAATGGCTTGCATGTATATCTATTGATTGGCTTATCTACCTGACCATTTAGAAATACTTTTAATTCTCATGTGTTCATCGATGCGTTGATTTAGTTAGGATTTTTGTTTGGGGCAGTAACTCACTATTTTTCCTGCGTGCCCATTTTGCAGGAACAGGTCAGACAGGCTCCCCCAGCGATGGCCAGAACAGCAGAGCACCAGCCGATGTAGAGTCCTTCGCCGATTTCAAACCTGCGGCGCACAGCAGAGGGCAGTCAAGCAATGCCGCTGCGAGCTGTCAAAACGTTTAGGCCTTTAGTCACTTACTTTGTCCCAGGATAGAAAGGGTCAAAGAAATCCTGAGTGATGTTGAAGGCGTACCAGGACACAGAGATCATCGTGCACAGGCCTTTTCCATGAAAAGGAAAAAAGGGAATAAACAATTGTCCTCAAATCATTGAAAAGCAGTAGGGAAGCTGTTACCGAGTTAACACAGAGGTCAAGAGGTCGTGTAGGACGCCAACGGGAAATTCTATACGTTTCATTTCTCTCTGTTACCTTGAAGCATGAAAAGGACTCCACCAGTACCAGCAAGCCTCCCTTTGAGGACCTTGTTGTCTCCCCCAGCTTTAGAGCACTGCACTCCCACCAGCGCCGCCACCAGTCCACAGCTACCAAAAACGATCGACGCGACCATCAAGGCACGGGACGCCTGTATGTAACCTGGACAACAGCATTGAAACACACCGATACAGCCCATCTGATTCGCAGTCGGTATCTCGACAGCTACGCTCACAATGGTCACGAGTTTGAAAGAAGGATGTTGTCATGTCAACGTGTCAACAGCACAAAACTGTGTTATAGGGCCCATAAAAATGGTGAAATCGTCCGTTAACAGGTGCTGTATGTTGCGCAACCATTTTGTCCTTATGTAAAGTAACAAAAACATCGCATGTAATGTGATTCGTTTTCTAAATATAACAGATGCTTGAGTTAAACTGATGTTTTACAGATACAAAATTAAGTTAAAGACGAAAATGATATGCCGATATTAAATTGTTGGCCGTTTATTTTCAGCTATTATTCAAATCTTGTTCTATCAATACAATTAATTGCGTTTAATCATTATTATCACATTGATTATATCTTTTTTTCAACGTACCATTCAAGGCAAGCAGAGATGGGAACTCCCTGCAGTTATGAACACCAGTTGAATCTGTGGCACAGGACATCCATAAGTTTTCATAGATGGTGGAGGTGGTGATGACGTTCCCATCGACGGTGGAGGTCTTCCAGTAGCGGTTTGGCAAGGCTATCCCCACCATCACCCAACCCAAAAACCCCAGCAGCAAAGCCACTACTTCCACAATAGGATCCATGATCCTCCTCGGTCCCGGAATCGGCCTCTCTGAATAAAGAACTCCTTTTTTGCAGATCTCTTTTTGATAATTCAATAAAACGTGTTGTAAAAAGCCAATATATCTAATTCGGATCTAACGGGAAAGTCAATGAGTGTCTGAGTGTGTGGTGTCTGCTTTGCCAATGAGATGTGTTGAGTTCAACAGATATGCTAAATGCTTTATATCACTTGCTTTCTCTCCACCCCCTCACACACACACATACACACACACACACACACACTCTATCTGCCTTTTGCATTTTACACCCCTGAAACTGAACAGGTGTTTATCGGTTGGCTGAGAGTCCAATGGTCATCTCTTGCTCTTAATCACACCGAAATGTGTATGTTTCCTGTATGTTCGTTAGACATATTCAGCGAATTATTTCCTTTCAAAACACATTTAATCACAAAAATATAAATTGTAATAAATGAAACAGATTGATGTACAATTGAACATCAGTTACTATTTCTGAATTGTAAAAAAACAACTGTATATTTTGATATGGTGCATTTTCAAAATGTGAGGTAATTGTATCTTTGACCTAAAATATCACATGTATTGAAATGACTGTGAACATCTAGCCAACTTCCCTTTGTTAGTTGTATTGTTTTGGTTATGAATATCTCAAGGCCACATGACGCAAAGTCACAATCCTTTGCTGTCACTTAATGTCACGGTCTGCTAACATTTTCTAATGGCAATTTTGGACACATATGAGCATGCATTTAGTTTAATTGCAAAGACCAAAGTCACAAGTAAAAGCAAATTACAAGAGTCTAAGGAATGGCCCAGTTACCCAATTCATCCCATGTCTTTCCTATTTGCATGTCTTAAAAATGTCCCTGAGATACATAATCTCCTTGTGACCTGGGTCAGCATTGCCAAAACTAGAGCACAGAGAGCCAGCCAAACTGATATTATTAGGGTAATACTTAACCTGAAGTATGGGGGTTAGGAGATTTGTAAATGAGCAAACTGGTTTGTGTGAATCTAATCTAAAGGTCAAGAGACGGGCCCTAACACAGATCCACAGTGCACAAACGATAAACCGGACAACGTTGGTCATCAATTCTCTGTAAGGAGGTGAGAAGTGCATTTTTTGAACGTGTTTTAAGCCAGAAGCGATGACAGGACAATAGTTGTAGAGTTGAATCTAAAATCAAATATCCAACTACTCTTACAAACCAACAAGTAAAGAATAGCGTGAAACTCAAGTGGCAACAATTTTGCAGACAAGATTCTTTATATCTTTACTGGTATTGAATGATGAACTTTACATGATGGATTTATTTATATTTTGTCATTCTTTTTCATTTTTATTTGGAAATAAACCTTTTATTCCAAAATTCTTCTAAATGCAAGGTTTTTAAGTAAAATCCGAGATAGTACCAGGATTCTGTTGGTGTAACTACCCCCCTTTTCTTTACTCTGATGGCTGAGACCTAAACAATTGTCCCATATGGACACTTGCCTCTACCTGAGTGATTCTCCAGATATAGGTGGATTTTCTGCTCATAACTGTTATTATAAAACGCTCATCCTTATATTAAAGCTTTTCCTCGTCAATGAAACTAACCAGCGTGTCTCTTGATAATATCAGTCTTGGTTTTGACGTGTCTAATGTTGGGAGGAAATGTTTCATGGACACAAATGGTGATTGAATGGTCACAGGGATAATATCTAAAGGTGTTATTTGGAGTTATTTTGTTCATTACAGCAAAGAGGAAAATCCGAACCCGGAGACAAATATAAACTTGTTTCCCGGCCGTGTTTGTTCTACCCCCACCTGAGTTGCTCTGAAAGATGGATTCTGCCCCACCATAAATGTCTCATTTTATGGCCAAGCTATTTGCCAAAGCCCATGTTTTATTGCCTGCTTGGCCGCAGCATGGGCCGCTGTTCTGTTTGTGTTATTAGATGCTAATGTCACAGTGGCTTTTACTGTGAAAACAAAACTTTATGTGATTCTTTGAAGTGACCTCTATAACTTTTTCATGTGCTCTAAAGGAATAACTCATCACAATGGAAGTGGCATGCACGAGCGATAACATCAAAAATAACAGGCAAACAGTAACTGAAACAAAATTGCACTTTTATAAACTTTTTTTTTTTACTAAATCCAGGCCTACGTTGAAAAGGTGCAGATTTTGGATGGACATTGAGTGGATTTTTCCATGTTGCAACTAGGTATTGAATACACCTGAGAGGGGAACTGTGTTCTAGGCAAATTACTAAGATGTAACCCTGAATTTGACGTTGTAATCGACACATCAGTTATCAGAAGTTAATACAAAATAGGAGTGCATAATGTGAACAACAATGAAGTGAATAATTCTTTTTTTCCCAGATACTCTCACATAATATGATACATATCACATAGTTCTGAGAATATTCTGATTACACGAACATTTTCCTAAGTATGAGGGCTTCTAGGCCACTTTGAAAAGATGTATTTCAAAGCCATGTACGCCTAGAGATGTGCAGATGTTACAAATGTGTGAAACGCTGCTCAAAAAGCAGAACTAGGCAGATACATTGCCGTCTCCATCTTTTATGAATAATAATGTTAATATAATAATATAATAATAGCCCTTTCTAGTGTTGGTATGTGCTTTTATGTCTGCAGCTAATGTACAATCTAGAAAACTGATGAAAGCATGGGTGGGTAAGTATGATTTGATCATAAAAAGAAGTAGGCTCCTGTAAATCTTCCCCTAATGACCTACTTAGGGCCCGAATAGAAGCCCTGCAATGAACAACATAGGGACGTGATCAGTACAACATAAAATAAGTAAATAATCGAGGGAAGGAAGGAATATTGGTGATCTTAATAATGAAAATTGACAGCATATAAAAAATCTTGTCCCCGAGACTTTTTACTGCCTAAGTGTCAGACTGCAGTAATATAAGCTGATGACAATAAACTACTGTTCCACTGTGTGACATGGATCACACAAGAACATCAAATCACTGAACAGGATGTAATTTAACCAATACACCCTGTTCCCAAACGTTTTCTTCCTTTCCTTGTGGCGATGACGGACAAATTCCCCATAACCATGTGTGTAAGACAATGGACTGTCAATGAACATTGGCCCTTGTAACAGGAACTCATGAAGCTGATCTTGATTCGTACTGGCTTTGATTAATCATGTTGTTAATGTGCGTTTTAATTGTGTGTGGAATGAGTCCAAAGACAATATCACAGCAGAGTTCAGTTGTTAGATGTTTTTCTTTACTTTTGCCCACCAAGATGTCAGGTATCACCTCTTTCACACCGGAGAGGACTGTTGTCTTCGGTGATCTGTCACTGGGGAGTTTCGGTCCTGTCAGGCGGGTTAATAAATAACATCCCAAGAGGCTGATAACACCAGACACAACTGATAGCCACCATGAGCCTTCCTGTTGCAAAACCGTGCCTGGGACTCGAATCTCCCTGGGGGTCAAGACGCAGCAAAGGAACTATTCCAGGCACGTTGCTGCTCAAACATATATGTCCACATCTTAATGAAAAAGACTCAAACATCTCTATACAATAACTATGATCGTAATGCAGTCATCTATGCAGGAAAACCTAATGCGAATATAGTCACTCTATAAAGAATATGGAGAGATGGAGAACAATAGTGAGATTGGGCACGGTTGGACTTTGCTCGATCAATAGGGGATCCGTACGAAAATGACTGATAGATGGGTCGGCTGCAGGTGTCTCAGGTGCCAAATGACAAACGGAAAATCACACTAGGCGTGCCATGCTCATACACAGCAGTTCAAACCACAAGACATCAGTGCGCATGTGATACTCAAAACGCTGGTAGCCGTCATCCATTCAACGGCTCAATAATAATTTCCAGGGAATCCAAAGCTATTGTCAGCTCAAAATCATTTTTATTGAATGAGATGCAAAACACAGCAGAGGTAAGATGTAAAGAAAAGCATTTTATGTGACAAAAGTATTTATTTCCAACAAGTGCACTGCCACCAAAAACTAAAAAGTTGTCATGACCAGAACAAATGAAAATAAACCTAATGTACAAAACTGAACGCAAGTGTCTCTCTGTACTGCTTTTCTTCATGTCAAAAATTATAAAACAGACAACACTAATTTAAACAAAATTGCACTTTTATAAAGTTGCTTAGATGCCAACTTAGGTTTATGCTGAGGTGCATGCTCCCCAAGAAATCACATATAATTGAGCTGCACCCCTTCTATTCTAATTTATTTCATGAATAAGGGGAAAGTGCCATGCTATATCGTACGGATATACAACTAATGTCATATGTAGGGAAAATCACCACCCTGTAAAAATGGTATTCCTCAAACCCTTTAATGTGTTGAAGTTGTAAATAGATTAGATCTCAAACCCAAATATTATTATTGCATTGACAATAGCCAAAAAAGACAATTCCTTCCAGCTTTCTCCACTCCAAGTTTTAATTGGTTATGAAGGGGAGGGGTCAGTGTGTCAGTCCTGCTTGGAAATATATGGTCAGCAAAATGAAGATCCTCCCATCTCCATGTTAGGATTTTGCTGCTCCCTTTGACACCGCCAATCCAATGAGGCCTGCTAATCCGGCCACACCCAGACCGATTCCCCCGACGATCGCCATGCCAACCAAGCCATCTAGATGACAACAGGTGAACTTCAGTATTCTGAATTTATTAACTCAAACCGTACGGTCAAATAACCCGATCAAATTCTACCAACCCCGTTGACCAAAGCGAAAAACAATCTGTGCCCAACCCCTTTTCTCGTACCTTTCTTCAACGCCTTGTCGATGAGCTTCTCCAACTCCAAGGCCTGCTTGTTCCCTGGCTCGTTCTTCAGCAGAGTCCGGATGTACTTCAGGCCTTTCTCATACTCCTGGAGGGGACATGGGAGAGGGAGAGAGAAATTCAAAAGAAAGGAGGGAAGGGAACAAAATACCCACAAGTGACTGTTGAGTTCATCTGAACGTTATCAATACCCTGTGGTTTACATTGTACATTGTAATGTTCAGCAACTAAAATAACCGTGTAAAGCTCCACAAAACAAAACATAAAAATGAATGCAGTTAAGAGAAAACTACACCGAACACAATGCGAATAACGTCATGACTTTAGACCAACACTCACTTTGAGTCTATAATTGGCCACTCCAAGGTAGAAGATAAAGTCCCGAGAGTCGTCCTTCGTTCCTTTCTGAACCAGCTCTACCAAAAGAATACAAAATGTATAAAGAATTAGTTCATACTGTTGTGAAATTTGAAAACATATAAGCCAATAGGTTATAGCAATGAACTATTAACCAGTGAAGTTGCCATGTTTGTAAGACAGTTTGCTCGGCTTACAATAGAAATGTTCTACGCGTGTCAATATCTCCAAAATGAACATCATCGTTACAGTTGCATCACAGACACACCAGGTATGACGGTGCAACGTCTAGCTTTGATTTGGCCCGGTGGGTGATGGGAAATTCACAAATAACAATCATTCACTCACCCTCCAGCAGCACAATCCCCCTCTTGATATCTCCCGAGTACTTGCTCCTGATCAGACACCATGCGTATTCAAACCGGGTTTCTTTGGAGACGGCGCCCTTCGCCAGCTCACCTTTGTATTTCTTCTCAAATTTCTGTCACGCAGAAGAGAAAACGATCCATTGTTAGCTTACATTTAGGAAGACCCACCCTGTGTGTTGGCTGGCAGGTCGCCTGGGGGGGAAGGAGCGACCATGCTAGTCCAGATACTAATGTCACTCTAACTAACACGTTCATATATCTACACAAGCCACATATAGTTTAGTATACATATAGTAGGGGTTGAGCTGGGACTAGTTCCGAGTATACATCAACATTAGAGAGCGGAAAGTGACGTCAGCGTCAGTTAGCTAACGTTAGCCGCACAGTATCTTCTCTAAAATATCAGCATTTCTCGAGTGAGAGGTGTCTGAGAACCTCGCCGTGTACCACTCAAGGGTAAATATATTAATATAGTGAGAAAATACTCGATTTAATACTGTGAAAACTTACTAAGAGATCCTCGGGGTCTACCAGATCGCTCAGGACAGCCTCCATGTTTCCGGAAATGGCCTTTGCAACCGCCCACTCTTATCGCGTGGCGTTGTTGTTCGTTTGGGAGCGTCACCTCGAGACGTCACAGCCTCGTCGTCACTCCAGTGGAACGACGTTTGATTCTAAGGCGGAACACATCGTCACTTGGGAGTCTAGAGTTGTTGTGATGCTTTTTCAATTATGAGAAAAAGGGGATTGTAAGATTATCAGTGATTCATTCAATGAGGCAAACTCATTTGATAGGTGATAAGAACCATTTGGGCCTAGTTTGGTCTGGGTTCAGACCTGTCCATGACTAACATCCATCCTGCTAAAAACAACAACAATGTTAATCTGTGGATAGACATATCCAACGAGTTTTAAATTGAACGTTTGTTATGGTTCTTTCCTCCCCTACATTTTATTTTGGCCCTAGGGACAGTGAGGGACTTATTGTGTGTATTGTTCTGCATTAAAAACAAAAAAGATCACTGCAAGTTCATAAAAGTATTAGTTGTGTTATAGGGGCTGCCATAGACTCCCATGGCGGAATAACTACAAAAACCTTCGGTGCTTGGCCCCCTAATAATAGAAACAACCATAATGATGATTATAATAATGATATTAATGATAACAATAAGTATCACACACACACGTTAAAATGTTAAAGTTTATTCACACAGTCTGACACTGAACTTGCGTATTTAATACAGTTGTTATGTGCTATATATGAGACGCACTAAGAAACTGAATTGCCATTTCCAAAGGTAAAAACTATTAGCCTAGCTAACAGTGAAATGCCCCTGTAAGATCACTGAAACTAAGGTCAACGGGACAAACAGATCTGTTCAGCAACAAAAAGATGTGAAAGGAATACTGTGGCTAAATCAGTCCTTTGCGAGGTGGGCTGGAGAAAAGGCTAGTGGCAACAGTTCACTGAGGCTGGTTTCTTTGTAAGATCCATCCGGCTTGGTCAAGTACACGATCCAATCTGATCCAAACTGGTGAGAGAAAGTGATGCAGAATTAGTGAAGGACATAATACAAGTTACATCTCGCTGCACAGTGCAGCTTTTTTTTAAATCACAAAAAGAGCAAACACAAATCACAAAGCTATTATAACCCTGCAGGGAACATTTTCATTATCTGAAATAGAACAGCAATGGGTTGGAAAAGCACTCGATTGTCCTTTTAGATGAAACTAAAATGGACACAGGAGTCTCAGATAGATGTGGAAATGCTAGCTCGTATATAAATATATGTATACCACTATGCAAGATATGTAGAATTATTCCAAAAGTCTCCTGAAACCAAGGGCTTATGAGTGAATATTCCAGTGTATCATGATTAAAAAGGGACTTAACGTGACAATGAAATCTTACCGAACAAGCTGTAACATTTTTACAATGGTAGGTCAATGCCATAGTGGTACCAACGTTTTATAGGCCTGTAGAATACAGTGGTTCCTGGTGTGCACACAAGTCATTGCCAGCATCGATATTCACTAGACAGGGGAGGGTTACTGTATTGGTTAATGTATTCTGTGCTGCAGGCCAGAGGACAACCACCAAGTCTCACCTCCATAAGAACCTGTCGGCACGCTCCACACGGCCCGACAAAGCGGTCTTTGACATCACTACAGAGAGGAGAGGAGAGAAATGTGTGAGAGAATGTGTCACGATGAGCATCCAACGCCACATCCGTGGTGCCGAGCGTCTCACCACGTCACAGCGATGGCAGCGAATCGTCTGTGTCCTTCTACCACGGCCCTCTGGACCGCTGTCCGCTCAGCGCACACCGTCAGACCGTAGGAGGCATTCTCCACGTTACAGCCTGGAACACACAACTCACACTTACACCGTCCTGGGACACTTGCAGATTATATAGGCTACTATATCATTTTCGATGGGTACAGTTATAAGAGGAAACCGGTTATTACCTGTGATTATAGCGCCATCTGCTGTTAATATTGCAGCACCGACGGGGAATTGGCTATAAGGGCAATACGCCTTGTCCCGGGCCTGCAAGCACTTCGACACAAGCTCTTTGACTCGATCTTGGTCTGTGCGTTCAACAAATCAGCATGATGTAACAAAAACAATATTTAGGATGAGCCCGATCACATCTTGTGTTGCTCAAATTGGCAGCATAGGATACAGCCTGGTCCAAAAGGGTTTTGTTGGTTGCAACAAGC
>OMOT01017259.1:7218-18911 GCA_900312575.1 Acanthochaenus luetkenii | reverse complement strand
GTAGCATCTGCAACTGCTGCATTTGCTGGAGGTGCTGCTCCTGCAGGTTGGAGAAAAGGGAGTCGGTCGTTGGGGGCTCGAATCCGCCGTGGCCCCCTGCTGGGGCAGCCTGGCCACCAGCCTGCTGCTTTCGGGGCCCAGTACCTCCAAAGTTTTGAGACTGTTGGCCACCGTAACTTCCCCACCCCGAGGGATACATGATGGAAAGCGAGGCAATAAATCAAGGCCTTTGTGCTCGCATACAGCCGACCCCGTGTGGCTAACAAAGCTAGCTAGTTAACGTCGACGTACCTTTCATAAAAGCGATGTTTCCATCGCACGACTAACGTTAGGCCAGTCCTCATACAAATTAATATGCTATATAATATCTTTGTATTACGCTATAATTATCCAACAGTCGACAAAAATACGTTTAAAACTGGGACATGCAGATTCCCTCGAATGGCTACCGCTGGACTGAGCGCACACACGGAAATACGTAGCACATCGTCATGCGATCGCATCCGGTAAAAGTTGTTACCGCCGGTGTCATGTTAGATCATACACTATCTGGCTTCAACGATAAAAACATATACTATAACATTTATTCGCACAGCAGTGTTCAAAATAGCCTACAGTTACCAAGTCCTTTGCATAGGCTTCAATGAAACATGAAAAGGAAATATAGTCCAGTAAAATGTCCAATGCGAGAATGCAGGACAGTAAAAGGGGTTACATAAGAATACAAACAAATTAATTTAAAACAAGAGCAAAAGCAAAACCGATGAACAAATTCACTCAAAACCTGTGATGTAAAGAAAGAGTGACCTATTTCTCCTCATTTTAAAACATGTATAATTTTGAAAAACAAATAAACAAACTGCTGTATATTCTGTAAAGTGAGTGGACCATTGTAGCTGCCATTTATGTAACATCCTGTAAAAACCTGAGACAGGAGAGACAGATGACCTGACATAAGTTTTGGGACTAACTACTAATACTTTATTTATTTATTTATATTGTTCAATTATTTGTATTGTTATTATTGGTACTTTTATTGATTATCACTTTTTTGCTTTGGAAAAATATATTAAGATATATAAGTATTGAATGTCAATAAAGCGAATTTGAATTTGACACAGATTTTGTCCTCATTGGGAAGGACTTCAAAAGCCTATATAGGGACTCAACTAGCAAAGTCCAGATGGAGAGAATAGGATTACATGAGGAAAACCTTGTTGTAACTCACATTAATGTGATACCAATGGCTATAATTTATACTACATATATATATATTATGTAAATTATTAAAAGGTGGGTGAATTCTGTTTAAAAAATGGGGTAAACATATTTTGCACTACATCCCTGTCAATGTTCTGATTTTTACTTTTATCTCTAATAAAAGTAAAAATCAGAACATTGACAGTGAAAACAACAATTTAAGGCCATTTCTGTCGGTGGTGATACTTTCTGCCCATGTTTTTTTTAATTGTCGCCTATGGACCCCGACAGCTGACCCTGGATCTGTGCCTGGATCCAACATGTTGCTCCTTGTTGCAATGTTTATTTCCACAAGAGGGAGACATTTATAAAGAAATGTCTACCCAAGAGGGAACGCTCGAAGCCTCGTAGATGTAATAATAATAGCCACACCTTGTGGCTATTATTATTATTATTATTTTGTATTGCAGTTATCTGTTCCAGGTAGGCCATATGGAAATGTGTCAGGTTGCAGTGTTTCTGAGGATGCTAATAATTTGTTATTGCTCAGAAGTTTTGATTGAATCACAGTAATATAATATTTAACTGTGAAATTAACGAATATAAAGATTGTAATTTAGTGATCATGAGAGATTACATATGAAACAAAATAGAGTGTATTTAAAAAAAAAAAAGAGTGTCCATACCATCCACAGTGGCATGTTGTCAGAGAACCAATGATCAACTGTGTGAGTTCTGAACTATATGAGAAGACTTTGTCAAGCGAGGCATGATGGGAGGGAGTACACTGGGAGGTAAAAGGCCAGTGACTTTAGATTGCCCTTGGGGTCTGGTACACATAAGTATTTTTTTTAAACTTAAGATCACCAGTAAATCTGTATAAATTTTGACCAGAACCACTTAAAAAGAATCGTTAAAGCGGATTAATCAAGCCCGTCCTGTTTAATGTCTCCCGTTAATTAGTTTGTCAGCAGTGTTTTAATATCGCCTAATGACTTCATATTTCACTGATGACATTAAAGGGGTGTTAAAAGAGGGGAAATGGCCCATTCAGGATTCAGTTCTTTCGCTCAAGACGCCCTCGCTGAATAAGACAAGGTCACGGAGGCCTAGCCTTTAGGGAGAGATACATTATCAGGGGATGGGGGTGGGAGAAATCCCATAGAGGAAGCGCTCTCCCCTCTAAAACAGCATGACGGGCACAATGTGATACAGTTCTGTCTTAGAACAATACACTGCACAGGGAATTGCATGATACAGCTTAGGGCAGCCACGCTGTATAGAATGGCAGGATAGCCCCACAGTGTACAATAATACTGATACTGGGGACTAATGTCTTGTGCTTTCTGGATGGGAGGGGTGAGATTGATTGTTCACTGCATCATTTAGGCCATAAAATATACTGTACTTTTGTGTGGTATGTCAATGAAATGCATAAAATGAGGAATATCGTTTTTATGTGTTTTTTTGACCTAGTACAATACTTATTTCATGAAGGAATCATTTTTGGGAGGGGAGAGCGGGGAAAGGCCAAAATAATATAGTTTTGATATTTTTTGATGAATATATCTTCATAACAAAGAGGAAAAGGGATTTATTTTCAATGAAATACATTAGAAGTTAGCCCTTTTCAATCTCGATCAGCACTTCTTAAAGCTACCTAAGCGAGAACAAAGAAATCAGAAATCGTAACGTTGTAGCTCACAATATTGAGGACACTGCATTTTCTCTGTGATGAAAATCCTATGTTAAACAAAATGCTCAATGGAGGCTAATGGATCCCTAACAAGTCCATGCACTGCTTCCAAAATGCTTTGTTTGACAAATCAATTTTCCCATAACCCGGTGAGGGGAAAAGTGATGCGGATTGATCGCCCCCCCTGACTTTGTTTCCAGAATATTGTTTGATGGCTGGATAGATTAATTGGTATGACATTTGAAAGCCTTCTCTTGACTGTCAGCATCCAAGCTTCTGTACGTCAATCGAACCCAGGTCTAATTGTCTCCTCTGTAATACCCCACTTCACAAATTAGAGAAGGGTGCCTCTAAAAACCATCCCCAATGTAAAACCCAAACACCATCGCACTGCACAATCAAACATTGGTTTGAATAGGGTGATGCTGGCTTGATAAGATGGAGCGCATTAAAGGGCATCACCCATATCGCTGTGCCAGCACATCTCCTCTCGGCAGAGTAGATCTGAAATATACAAATCAGATCCCTGGAGCTGCTCCAAGTAAGTAGGCCTCAGCTCAGACCCATCAATCTGCAGTCGCTCATACTGCTTGAATCATCTTAGTCAGGAGCCTAGCTTGAATTGGGACAATTACAGTGAGAAACACAAAAGGAATAGAGCTCAATGTCCTCGTTGGGACTGAATAGAAAATGCTGGTTGCGTAGTAGAACATGTAGTTCTCAGATCAGATATTTTATTTTACACGTGGCGGTATCTGTTTAAGTTGCTGAGGTTTCTACTCTATACATATCATAACATGAAACAATGTAGATCTGAAAATAACAATATAATACACTTTATAGCTTTATATGATTTATTTAAAACGCTTTACAAAAATATGAAAAAGACCAGAATAAAACATCATTACATAAAAGCATACAAGGTAAGACATCTGGGGGGTAAAATGAGACTTGTAAAAACTGAATTCAGTAATAATGCCCCCAGCAGAGCTACAGGATAGGAACTAAAAGATGAGGTTGTAAAAATGAACCAGATCGCAAATCACAGATAAAAAGGATTCAAATAAAAGCGAGACAGCAAAAGTATGTTTTAAAAGTGATTTAAATGAAGACACTGAATTGGCTAACCTGATCTCCTCAGGCAGGTTATTCCACAGTGGTTCCCATAAGCACTCAATCCTCTTCATAGTATGCACTGCTCTCTGGCAACATATACTTGTGAACTCAGGGAGCGTTGCAAATTAATAAACCCCTATTACATCGATAATATATAGAAACATGAATATATATTGATATTCAAGTGGAATGGAAATCCAGCCCCGCAGAGCTGTTTGAATTACAGTACAATAATACTGTTTATATTTACCTCTGCATGGTGTACAGTATATTGTGTAGGCCCATGGTTCTCAATGGGGAGTTCAGGTAACTCCCGATGTTTCTGAGCAAATTGAGGAAGATTTCATTACTTCATCTAGTAGAAGTTAGCAAAATAAGCAAATATGAAAGAATTGCTCCCAAGATTGTTACTCTGTCCCTGCTATCTCTGCATGTATAGTATACAGAGTCGGGCAGTTATGCGCTAAATCACAAAAGCAAAAATGTTCTCAACTGAGGGTCCCTGGGGAAAGTTCAGGTACCGACCTAATGCAAATCTATTTTGGGATCTGTAATATTACAAAATGTGAGAATGTCTGGTTTAGACTAGTACAGTAACAGTCAATAGTCCACTGTTTATATTTTATTTTGAAATGAACAGACTTCCGTGAATCAAAATAAACTGTAGTTAGTCGGGTATCTGCCCTCCACATTTCTTCACCATTTATTTATCATTCACAATGACTAATTGCCTGACTGTACTTCAATTTTGTGGGCTGGATTCTTCACAGAGCAAGCTGCTCCGCTGCCCACCTCCCTGCACATGCAGCACCTCCCTATCACCCCAACACACCCACTCGCCTTTGAAAGACTGTAATTGAATGAGTTTATGTCGTCAAATTGATTAATCATATTAATTTGTACTTATTAGTGGGATGGTTGAAAGCGATGACAATTAGATTAATGAAATTAGTTAATTCTTCCTACCCACACCATACTTCCAGCCATAACGAACCAAAAAAAGCATAGAATGTGAGACTGTTATGACAAAATTGGCAATCAAGATTTGGGTGCTAATTGAATGTCTGCTTTTATTAATGACGAGGTTTATAAAAAGACCTTGAGAGAGGAATATTAATTAATTAATCAAAGTGTTCCAAATTAAAGGGGGTGTATACAATGCAGAGGTCTCTGAAATCTTCTTCACATTTGATTGTAAAGAATGTAGTGCAGCGTCTTTCACTGGTTGCAAACATACAGGTTTGATTAACAACATAGAGTTTGCTAACATTTGACTATACATGTGTTATTTGAATTTCCTTGTGGGCTACCGTGTCTGAAATATGTTTTGCAAGTTTTTTCGGTGAACATTAAATTGAAAGAGGAAGGCAAGGCTTTTCCTGGTAAATCTCATCAATACATATATATTTTTTAACAATCATTTGTGATTAAAATGTCTCCGTGTTGAACACAATAACTGACTTTCCATGTCTTGATAGCAGTAAGTGTTGTATTATATATATATATATATTTTGCAAAGATATTATAGAGCAATTATGTAATCAATAGGCTACATTAATCTGTTGAAAAGAGAACATTTTGAAAGTGTTTATTTGTCAGTACAACAAATGCTGAGATAGTGAATTACAGTAAGATTACACTGTAATAAGATGTGGAACAGACTGAGGCACTTCACACTTTACAGTAAAGCTGGAACTTTCCTGACCTGAAATACATTCAGCAGGGAGCCGCATGTCCCAGCGGGACCATAGCCATACATTCATCATGCCTGTTTGCCTGTTGTTGAAGAACAAATACACATAAATATATGTAAATGTAAGTAAACAGAATGGGAGATCCCTCAAGCCGATAGACTGCTTTGAATTTCATTACGCAACAAGCTGTCCACCGGTTATAAACGATCCTCATGAAAAATAAGTGATTGTTCGGAATGATAAAGATGAAATATAATAGTTTATGCCACCATGAATCAGATTGTAACGTCCACACTATTAGAAAGGCCGATAAGAGCATTTATGACTATTTGCTTTGTGTCATAAAGGGAAGTGGGCTGTTTGATTAATATGAGCAGCTGGCCGGCTCTGGGTTCAACAGATTGTGTTGTTGCATATAACTTAAAGAGGCAGTAATGGGTTGGTATATATACTCAAATGTGAGCTGTCACACATTTGAGATAAGCAGAATTATGAATAACACATTCTGCATTTAAAAGTATGATGTTTGATATGCATGGGGTGTAAATGTAAGAGTTTTCACCTAAAGAATATTGACTAGAGGCTAAATGGCTGCATGTTATCTGCTGTTTTATACAAAAGTCTAAAATATGTTGGCTACAAAAGCAAAAAACGGACAAATATTGTTCATGGTAATACCAAAGGTAAACTACACCAAGACTTCACCCTTTCAATGAATGCAATGTGTCAGCAGACAGTTTTCACACACCAATATAGCTTTAATCCTTAGCGTATCCCTTCACATGCTGTACATTCTTGCCCACATAAGGAACTTGGTCAATTAAACCACTCACTTTTATTTTAGTCTCAAACAACCAGATAACAAACATCATATTTATTTGGACCTTTTTGTGCATTTGGCCAACCAAGTGCTATGAATGAAATATTGTGATGGATGAGTTTTTGTGAAATAAATATGAAAAAACAAAAATGTTTAAGAGCAAAATCCATAACGTTTAATTTTAACTGCACATTTGAAGACTTATAGCACACATACATACCTTTCAATCATAGACCATGTTTATCCAGCCCTGGGAAAGCATCCTTCAGCCCTCCCTACTCACCTTACATTGAAACGTGCACCAAGAGAAGATGAAAGTGTCCAAATAATTGTGAGTAACATTTAATAACGCTAATAATAAATAACAGGCTATGACGAGTTCTGGTCTGAGGAAGAGTGTATTCACAATGTGCAGTGGCAGCTAGTTTGTGAACGAGCCTAATCAGATAGATGCGTTTTGTATATTTGATAAGAAATGTATTCAATCTTAATTATGTTAAACGTAATTATGTTAAATAAATTCAATCAATCCATCAGCTTGATGTAATTTGGCTCCTGTTGAATAGGGTGACACTGAATATATGAACAGGAAGCCTGACAGAGTGATTTCCAAACGATCACATTTGGTGCCCAACTTTGACACTCCAAGTGCCAGTTTACAAATGCACCTGAAGGTTAGAAGCTGTTTGCCAAGGGATGGGCATGGTAAATGTTACGACATCAAGCTAGGAAGCTGTAAACTATATGAATGATCATACACATGGTCCACAAGGAATATGGCACAAACACAAACTGGTATGCGCCTGTAAAAAATGGTGATGCAAGTCTTCAAAGATGCAGTAAAATGTTTTATTTATAATTAATGACCTCCAAGTACAGCCTGACTGTAACACTAAAGTAGAAAACTCTCCTATCTTTTGGCCCTACCCTTCTACATTTCAAGATCTTGATGTCCTACTGAAAGAATCCAAAACTCTCTACCTAATGTATTGACAGCCATCAATATTAGACTTGATCAAATCCTCCCACACCAGTCAGAGGCCATCGGTGGTCAAGGCATCCTCATCGGCAGCATCTATCGTCTCTATTTACACAGTCCATCCTCTTTAAACTGTGCTATTGATCTTTGCCTAGGTCATGGAGGTGTGGCATCAAGGTGGGGGAAAGGGGGAGGGAAGGCTTGAATGGGAGAGTTAAGGACTGAGAAGGAGGACAGAAGAGAAGAGGCTTCCCCTGAGTGTCCCTAGTGCCAGTTCCCTCTTATGTAGCATTTGACCCTGGTCTTGGCTTTACTACTCAAAGCAGCTGGCCTTATGTACAACATATAGTCAATGGCTGCCAATATTCCAAATGAAGACTTGCCACTTCTTGTCGACGAAAGCTTAGAAATACTCTAAACAAACAGATTCCATCTATCTGAGGTCAGAGGTTTGAAATACGTCAGCAATTCTATTCCCTCCAAAGTCCCTTTCTCCCTTTTTAAAGTCCATATGTTAACGAATGAGTATATAGACTATGGTTTGCGTTACATTTGTGGTTTAAATGCAACGTTTAATCACGCTAAATGTGGATCCAAAGAAATAGTGTTTTTCTCATTGCTATCGAATCTACAAAACCAAATATGGAGGTACTCACATTGGGATTGGAATTCTATGTAGTCTGGACACAATCCAACCACAATTCACATAGAAGCAACATAAAGAGATGGAGAGGGAGAGCGGGAAGAATGAAGGCACTCACAGAAGCAGGAGTTGCATAACCACCTTTTTCAAGTCAGGTGTCCTTGCGTGCACGGTGACACGGCTTTCCACCGTGTGACAGGTGCTCCGTACCTCCACAATTACTTTTCAATTAGTGCGCTGGGCATTTCTCGTGGTCGCCACGTTGCCCACGTTATTTTACAGCGCCGCGCTTTAGTCCATTAGCGACACCGCTGCCGGAGCGGAGCCGATAAACCATCTGGCCAGGCTCCTGAAAGAGATAGCGGCCTCTTAATGGAGTGAAAAAGTAAAAGCAATTAATGTCACATTAGCACATCGCTAATAAGGCCTGCCCTCCAGTATGCTGCAGCAGGAACAATGGTTGGTTGGGGCTGAGATGCGTCCCACCAACACTTTGCTATTAGCATTGCCACTGAGCTCCGAGGAAGGCCCGATTTCCCACTGCGATATGCAACTCAGGTGAAAACAACCAAAGAGATGCAAAACCACAATGCTCTGGAATGCCATGTCAGTGACGGGTGAGAGTTTTGACACTAATATGTGGAAATTCAAAACATGGCGCTAAACTGTGCAGACTCTGGAGTCCTATGGATCACCAACGTTGTTGCCATGACCTCTCTCACTTTCGTCTCTTGTCTTTGAACTGTAATTCAAACTTCACACAACAGCGGCAGTCTCAGGAGCTGCTCTAAAACAATACATGCCCCCTCTGGCTTGGATGAGGCCGGGGCTTTAAGATCTGGCTTAATTGTTGTCTTTTCCAGTGTTTAATTATGAAAGCGCCAAAGCACTGTCATCGCTGCCGTCTAATTCCACTACGTTCCGCTAATTATGTTGTGTTAATAGGTTTTTTTCTCCCTGCGATGCCGTCACACTCATTAAGGGCGGTGTCACCACTGAGTTCATTGGATAAGAGGGCCGTTAAGTCGCTTGTCTTTGATTAAAGTCTTTGGTTCCTTATAAACATCAACCCTGGCACCAACTGGTTAGAAAGACATGACAGACAACATAAGTCAAGTTGAATATATGAACTATAATGCCCTGCTCTTGGTTCTACATTTCTGAGAGACATTAGTGAGCGGTTTTCACATTTCTGAATGGAGTATCACTGGCCATTGAGTTTGTGCTACAAAGTCAAAGTCCATCTTCTTCACCGCTGCACATACATAAAGAAAAGTTAATATTCTCACACAATGACTATATCAAGGGAGATGTGCCACTTACTATTTAATATTCTGTTGCAAATACAACGCAACTCTATAGATTTAATAAGCATCAGTCTGAAAAGAGGAGCTCCACAGACCTCCGAAATGTCAGACACTGCAGTATCATCACTCACAATAAATGGGCTTCTTTCTCAGGCTTCTCCCCTCCTCTTTTCTGTGATCCTCTTGGGTCTGGTGCACAGCGGTGATGCTGTGAGCTGATATGCAATTATTTAAAGCAGCGTGTAAAATAAAACATGGGGAATTTTTTCCTCTCAGGTCAACTGAAGGAGCAAGAAAGTGACGCCTCTCAGCGGCCCGTTGCATTGGCGTCGCATTGTTAATTTGGGCACATTTCAACTTCGCTCATTTCAAGTTTAAGCAAACCCCAATCAGCTCCTGAAACTGGACGTGCCATGTTTGTTGTCAGTCAAATAAGATATCATTGTATGACAGCAGCCCTAAACATCTCAAAGTTAAAATCAAGCAGACTCCAACATTAGGCCAAAAATAGACAGAAAACAGACTGACACCACCGTTGCCTTCCAATCCCCAATACCCCTGTTCCTAAACCCAAACATGCCCCCAATTACCCTACGAACACCACATGTGCAACATCATTAATAAGATCCACTAATAATTGTGGTGAGTTCCATTGCCCGTAAGTGAGATTTGACTAATTACTGTAATTGTATTGGAGTCATGCTCATTAAATATGAAAATTGTGTTCTGTGAAATGACTAGGTTTTCATGATCAATCTTGTATGGACAGGCAAGAAATAAATGAGAGAACAGTTTCTCATCGCGCAATTAACTACTGCACAAACGGCACAAACAGCCATTTGCCACACCTCCCAGTCTGGTTATATGGTAACTGCATGCGTGCGTGTGGATGTGTGTGTGTATTTTTGTGGGTGTTTGCCTGTTTGCCATTACTTGTTGATTATGTCTTTCCTTATGTACATGCACCTGCCCATAAAACCTTTAAATCTTAATTTGCTGCCAAGTAAAAAAAAAATTGGGAGGATTGTTTTATTTACATTTGACAGAGAAGTTTCTCATTTCATTTAATTGCATATTGCTGGTATGTCAAATATTTGAACCCCGGAACTTTCTGATATGGATGTTTTGATGGAGTTCCCATGACTCGAGGCAACTCAAAATGTTTAGATAAATAAAATACCCTTAATGCAATATATTTCTATTTTTGATTAACCTCTTTTGAATAACCTGAACATTCACAAGCTCTTGTTTTCAAATGGCTCCGCAGCCAGATATCGAGTGATCACTGTACTCTTACAGTCAACATAGCTGCAGAGGAGCAAACCTGTTAGCAAGAGTGTGACCTGTAAATGTAATATATAATATCAGGCACTCGGGAATATTGTTGGCCATGAACACTAACAATTAGTGGTGAACAGCCTCCAGTCCAAACACAGTAACGATAGGATGTGCCATTGACTCCTTAACTTCTGTTCAGACTTCTTTCTATCATCTCTTGGGATTTAAGCAGCTGTCAGGACTCAAGCGCCTAGACGGCAGCGTCTGGGAGTGGCTGTGTCCCCGAGGAGCGTAGCACCCCCCCCCCCACCGTTTCTGCATGCTCAAGTTCTTTGAGATATTTTTGATATGCAAATGTGGTACTTACCTTTACCGCCCAGTAACAAAACTGTGTCACACTCAAAGCCCTGCTGTGAAAGCCCTGATTTTGTCTGAGGAGATGTAGAGGTGAGGAGAAGCAGGTAAACAAGGCATAATGTAGAGGTCAAAGGCTAATGAGGTCTCCGTTTGTTATGTCTGGCTCCGTCCAAAGGCAAAGTAACAACGTCAGAGGCACCCAGACATAATAAATCATCCAAATAAATAATCAACTTTAAGATTCAGGGAAGACTTCATCGTGTTCATTGTGCCACCAAGCATGAATTTACAGCCTGATTTCTCTCATGTGGCCCTATTTTAAATGTCCTATTCTAAATTGCCTACCGGTGACAGCAAGATGCTTTCAAGTCCACTTTCAGGCCTTTTTTCCCATCAGCTCATTGGTTAATAGGGTAAGACCGGAGAGAACACCATGAAGAACTGTAACGTAACTCGCTTTACTTGAGATACAGGCCGTAATGCGACGAGACTAGAGCAGATGCAATGTCATGTGTGGTTTGCAGCTGTTGTGAGGCCTTCGAAACCCCCAGCTGTCCCCCCTCTCTATCTGAGACTGGGGGAACAGCTTGATTGATGAGGTGA
>OMOT01017244.1:3365-17011 GCA_900312575.1 Acanthochaenus luetkenii | reverse complement strand
GTCGGTCAGAAGGACAGAAGGCTGAAAGCTGTAATCGTTATCATGCCAGTTTTTGGTTTGTGCCGCTTAATTATGACATTATGGGTCAGTGATTAATTGTGCCATCAGCGCTGTGTGTGCAAATGTCCTCACCACCTTTCAATACCACAATCACTGGCTGGATTTGGATTTGGAAACTATCATGAAGGAGTGTTGAAAATATATTCACTATACAAATGCTTTGTTTCAGCCAGCCTCTCTTTACTTTCTTTTATCTGCTCAAATTGAACTTTTCTTTTAATCTTTTTTCATTGTCACCGCACAGAATTCCACTCCACGTGATATAATCCGCCCCATCAGCACCTCCAGCAACACACGCACGCACACACTGTCTAGCGGTCGGTAAAACTCATATAATCACTGGAACAACACTGAACCCTAGTGGCAGAGAGTTTCTAAAGAGAAACAGATGCCTTTCAAAAACACATGAGAAAACTACAGTGGCCGTACAGGGCCCAAAACAGTTGCTTTAACGCGCTGCAATTTCATACACGATGCCTAAAAACACATAAAAACCACAGACAAAAAACAAAGCTAAAACGAAAACGGGAACACGCACGATTATCAAACCAAAAACACATGCAAAGTATGAAAGAAATGCAACAGAAAAGCGCTGCATATTTACTCAGAATAATAGAGAGAGAAAGAGAGAGAGAAGAAAAAGAAATTCACTCATATTTATACCTGTGTGATCTGCTTTGAGAGAGATACTAATGAACTATAATGTAATGGAGTGTGCTTGTTTTTAATCACCCAAGATTCAGCAAATAAGAACATGTTTTGAAACAAATTGTTACATGCAGGATTGTTTATTTAGGTGAAAAACAGACTATGGACTGGACTGTGAAATATCAACACCTGTCACTCTGCCACTTCGTTCTGTGCAAAGGGCGCCTTGGTCACTTGAAACAACTCAAGCTTACATCTCAGACGAGTTCAATGTGTTAATCAGAGTCAAACAGCCAATGAAAATGTGGGGTGACACCAAGGGTGGCCAATCAGTTTTCAAAGGTAACCAGTCAACTTGACCATCCCATTGGCTCCGCCCCTCGCCGCTCCTCCTCCCACTGGTCCTATACCTGTACATGGCTATGTGATAGTTTAATTATGACATGTAAAGAAAAACTATAAGTCTGTCTCATCGTGGTTGAATCTGTCCTTTTCTTCCCCTAATTGGAACCACTGCCTCTACTCTCCGCTCCAGCCTCCTCATACTCTTCTGACCGCTCTGCCTAACATTGATGGTTCCAGGGTCAGCCACGTAGGAAGAAGGACAGAAGGCGAGGCAGAGTTAGATAACCATGCTTAAAGTGCTCTCATACTGAGCTTACTCGGGCCTCCACGACTTCAAGCAACTCTGCGCGCAAAAGCAGAGGTCTGGCTACTGTACAGGCATTTAGGATCCCCTGTCCTCTCCAAGTCTTTCCTTACACACCACACCATGTTCCCATCCCCGATGAACCGCGTCCTGTCTAGCGGGGCAGGGCAGGGACGCACCGGGACGCCCGGTCTCTTGAGATGGGGACGCGCCCGAGCTACAGGTGTTCACATGTCAACGGTAAAACATGAAATCGTACATTTCCCGAATGGATAGGCACAGCTCGTGACTTCAGACCGCGTGTTTCCGTGGGTGCCGATGAAACATCGCCGACGTGGGCCCGTCGCGCAGACTGGCGGCGTCTCAGAGTAGTGACGTGTAGCAGCGGCTTGTTTGGTGACGTGTCTCTACCGATCTCTCTTTTCGTGCGGAGCGGCTGGATGGAGCCACACTGACTGCTGAGCGTTCAAAGTGGCACCAGTAACAACAGGAATCAGCCAAAGGACATCATGGGAAGTAAGTCATCTGTTTAACTTGTCTACATCTATTAAGGGCGATCTAAATTACCTGCTTTTGTGTGTGTGGTTTTTATTATTAGCTCGTGTACTAATGGACATGTAGCGTTGGTTAGCATGCTAGCTTACCTTGGGTAGTTAGCGAGTTATAGCTATCTAACGTTAGCTCCTGAAAGCTACTGCAAAGTTGCTAGCCGTTTCCAGCTCTATTAGCGTTAACTACCGCGGTTCGTATCACAAACTCGGTAGCGAGTTTGTAACGTGTTTACTTGTGTCCTTCAAATGGGCTTCAAGGGTCCCAAAAGACCTGCTGGCTGCTCGGTTATCTGCTCGTTTGGCGATAAGCGTCGGTTAGCTCCTCGCTAGCTAACGTTAGGTAGCTGTACGTCTCCGTTAACTGTTATATCCCGAGGATTTTGTCACTTTTTGACATATTGAACATTGGTTTCATGGCAGGAATGTGTTAGATTTGCAATGTTTTTAACTAACCAGACGCTTATCAATAACTGAATGGCGTATGTTAAGTTCCTCGCTGTCAAAGTCAAGTTTAGTGATTGACAGCTGACTAGCACCAAGGCAATATAGCCAGCCCAATAATCGAAAACGGTCAAATAGTTATTACTCATTCGGAACTACAATCAATCCTGTCTACATTCATATTTGTCTAAATCCACTTAGGAATAGTTAGACGCTCAACTTGCTGGCAGATGTTTAGTTAACGTTAGTAGTTTGTGATGACGTAGCATATAAGATCAACTGGTTGAAGAGGACATTTCAGATTACTTACAGGTCTACAAATGCTGCGAGGGCTGCTAACCCTAACGTTGTGTTGAAGCAATGTTGTTTTGGTCTTGTTTAAACCGTTAATCTCTTTCTACAGTTAAATTTTTGGAAGTCATCAAGCCGTTCTGTGCGGTCCTCCCTGAAATTCAGAAACCAGAAAGAAAGGTACACTTAAGGCTTTGGATGTGTACTAAGCCTTCTTAATTTGTATGTACTGTGCATGCAAATGTGGGTAACTTTGAAATGACACCTATTCCCTTTTTAATCCTTACAGATTCAGTTTAGAGAAAAAGTACTATGGACCGCCATCACACTATTCATCTTTCTAGTGTGCTGCCAGGTTAGTGTCTATTGATGAGAAAAACAAAATGACAGATTACTTACTTTTGACTACATTGAATGTATTAAATAGTCCAGGGGATACCACAAGTCAAATCAAATATGACTATGTTATTGGTGAAGGTGTTTTGTTACACATTGTCTTGTGTCTTTCTCCCCCCGGTTCATTCAGATTCCACTTTTTGGCATCATGTCATCGGACTCCGCAGATCCCTTTTACTGGATGAGAGTAATCCTGGCTTCCAACAGAGGTGATTGAATTGAATACTCTTAATAGGCTGCCGCAGTCTTAATCACAAAGTTGTTTTACTGTGTCATGTGCAGCTCTAGTAAGGAGAAATAATGGAATTCCTATGTTTATTCCTCTGACGTGGTCTCCTTATCATACGTGAAAACAGTAATGGGCCTTGATGCATTATGGACGATAAAGATATTTATAGCAATATAGTATGTTTTCTGTAAATTTGATGAAGAATTTGTCTATACAAAGTAACCACATGCCTCTAGAACTAGGTCTCACCACTGATTTCCCAGTTCAATTAGATTCAATATCTATTCGGTTAGGGATATTTCAGTTACAATACCAATTCTACTCGGATATTGAAGAGATTCTTAGATAGCTAATGCTTTAAATTGTACAAGGAATCCTCTAACCTGGTGCATTATTAAAATATTCATGTTTACATTAAGAATTGACCCCAAAGCAGTTACATTACATGTACTTTTTAATTTAACATGACCAACACACTACAGTAGTGTATCAGAAGAGAAATTACCAAAAGAGACAAACAATCATATATTAAGTAAAATCAAACCAACACTCAGAAATTGAAAAGGGCCCTGAATTGCATTTGAAAATAGTGAACAATAGTGTTTGTTTTTTTGGAACGTGTTGAATAACAGTCTTGTAAAACCTCTGGACATTGTAAACTGTAAAGTCCATGAAACTAAAGCCCCTTCATGACTGCTTTCTCACTTCTTGTAAGGCTACCTTCATGACACCTGGGAACTGGGGAGTTTCCCACCTCGTAGTGAAACTATGCTTGAGTGGCGCAACTGCATTTTGGATTAGAAATAACTTTGAAATTGATACTTTTCAAAAAGCATCGATACCAAATGAGTAGTATGTGAGTATCGATACCAAATAAGTAGTATGCGAGTATCAAAGTATCGATTCCACAGTTTCAATCCGCCCATCCCTAGTGGATAGTCCTTTCCTAATTTAGCATCATCAGCAGATGGTTACTGTAAAATTACGATTGAGGCTTTTTTCAGAACAATGGCTTTTATTTAAACAGTAACTTGGCACAACACGTTAACTCTCTCTCAGTCCATATCCCGGTCTACTCTACACATGCCTCTGTATTACCGTAACTCTCTTAGTAACATTTCATGGTAAATGTTTACGTATATGACAGTTACTGCAACTTGAAACGATAGAGGAAAATATCTACCGGTAGACATTTTTCTATTGTCCCAAGATATATATTGTATCGAACAGCCCTATTAATGGTCTCCACTTTGTTTTCCAGGTACTCTGATGGAGCTGGGTATCTCACCCATTGTCACCTCAGGCCTCATCATGCAGCTGCTGGCTGGTGCTAAGATCATTGAGGTGGGAGACACCCCCAAGGACAGAGCCCTCTTCAATGGAGCACAGAAATGTAGGTCCCCTATTCACCACTGTCACTGTTTTTAGAACTCACCACGTACGTTTGAAGCCTTGAAGCTTCTTTGTTTACTTTGAAGCTTGTAGTCTCATAATACTATTTGTTTGTCAGTAGCATCAGTTTTGCAGCAGCTCTTTCTGCAAGGAGACCAATTGCAAATCATCTCTTTTTGTCCTTTTGCAGTGTTTGGAATGATCATCACCATTGGACAGGCCATTGTATATGTTATGACTGGCATGTATGGAGACCCTTCAGAGATGGGTGCTGGAATTTGCTTGGTCATCATCATCCAGGTTAATGAACACTCACACCGCTGCTCTCTAATCTAAAGTCCAGACATTTATGATGTCTAGAGGCAGTGTCTGAAATTAAGTGTAACAGGCAGTCAATAAACAGCCGGTTTGATACAGATCCATTATTTTGCATTGATTTGATTTCCTGACAGTTGGAGAGAGTGTGTAGAAACACATTTTGAGAACACCTGCCATTCTCTCCAGTTGTTTGTGGCAGGTCTGATTGTCTTGCTGCTGGATGAGCTGCTCCAGAAGGGCTATGGTCTGGGTTCTGGTATCTCCCTCTTCATTGCAACCAACATCTGTGAGACTATCGTCTGGAAAGCCTTCAGTCCCACCACTGTCAACACTGGTAGAGGTACGTTCACTGGCTTGCAAGCAACCGTGTTTGAATCAAAGCATTGGGAAGGGAGAGAAATCGGATGTTAGCTTTTTTACCTCCATCTGTATTACATTGAGTAACCCTGTGAGTCCTGTGGTTTTTCAGGTACTGAGTTTGAGGGAGCCATCATCGCTCTCTTCCATCTGCTGGCCACCCGCACAGACAAGGTGCGTGCCCTGAGAGAGGCCTTCTACAGACAAAACCTGCCCAACCTCATGAACCTCATCTCCACTGTCTTCGTCTTCGCAGTGGTCATATACTTCCAGGTCAGCTGGTGACACCATCTGGATACATATTGTGTCTTGACTGCCTTTATTGTAGTAAAGGCAGTCAATGCTTTATAACTGTTTTTTATATTCTAGATTTGCAATAAATATCAGCTTGCTGATGGCTAATGTAGAATTATGTTTGTGAAGTTGCAAGCAATGTTTTGCTGACTGTCTTCAAATAGGGATGGTAATTATTTAATGTTTCTGGACTTTGTTTCTTCACCAGGGCTTCAGGGTGGACCTGCCCATCAAGTCAGCACGGTACCGCGGCCAGTACAACACCTACCCCATCAAGCTGTTCTACACCTCCAACATCCCCATCATCCTGCAGTCTGCCCTGGTCTCCAATCTCTACGTCATCTCTCAGATGCTCTCGACGCGCTTCAGCGGCAACTTCCTGGTCAACCTCCTGGGAACCTGGTCTGTAAGTACAGAATGGGCCATTAGGTGCTACATCATCCCTTTCTCACCACTTCCAATCTGAATGCAACACGCTTAAAGAGCAGTGTAAAGCATCATTAAAGTTCAGTAGAGGTTTGGGTTGTGTAGTTACCTTGCCATGATGTAACTCCAAATATTGGCGAGATATCTTCAATAATTACTCCGTTGATGAAAACTTGATAATCCAAAATAGTGTTTATTTCTCTCCTCATACAGACACAGTACATGGCACAGTGAAACAGGTCTCAAAGTCACAAAAACGAACAAGAACAAAGCAGATTCTGCCAATGTATGAAATAAGAAAACCCAATTCCGCTTCAACTTTGTGTTGATTTAACAATTTGAATTAGGAAGAAGATCGGAGACAAAATCACTCGTGTTTGTTATTGTGCGCATAAGAAATGACCTGATTGGTCTAAATGTTCAGACCCACTCCTGAACAAATAACAAACAGGTGATTCGGTCTTGGAAGCTACCTACCAGATCTTCCTAATTCAAATAGTAAAATCAACCCGAAGTTGACATCTTTATAAAAAATATAAAGGCTGAACCGGGTTTTGTTATTTTATACATTGGAAGAATCTGCTTTGTTGTTTGTTTGTGTGCTAAAAGTGTGACTTTGAGACCTGTTTCTCTGTGCCATGTATGTGTATGGGAAGAGAAATAAACACTATTTCAAGTTTTAATCAATGGAATAACTATTGAAGATATCTCGCCAATATTTGGAGTTACATCATGGCGAGGTAACTACAAAACCCAAACATCTACCAAACTTTAATGATGCTTTAAGACAAGAACAAGCACAATTACTTAATTGTTTTGACTGAACTAAGGAGTGTTTGTCTGAAGTTTCTAAGATGATACCGTTGCATATTTTCAACTCCCCTATACACTAGTAAGCCTTTGGACATGCACAGACCTCAATTTTATCTTAACAAAATACTCTTTGTGTGTTTAGGACACCTCTACTGGTGGACCAGCTCGTGCCTACCCAGTGGCCGGTCTCTGCTACTATCTTTCGCCTCCGGAGTCATTTGGTTCTATACTGGATGACCCAGTTCATACCGTCGTTTACATTTTATTCATGCTCGGCTCCTGCGCCTTCTTCTCCAAGACCTGGATTGAGGTCTCGGGATCCTCTGCCAAAGATGTAAGTCTGTGTTTGTGCAAGCATGTCCAACCTGCTTGTTTCAGAGTCCATGCTTTTATATACCATGGCGTAATGGTTGATGAAAACCACCACAAGTTATCCACATAGTTAACTTTGTAACTGTGTCTCAGGTGGCTAAGCAGCTGAAGGAGCAGCAGATGGTTATGAGGGGACACAGAGAGACCTCCATGGTGCATGAGCTAAACAGGTACAAAGCAACCTTGGAAATAAGACTCCCAGCTTTCTTCACGTTTTGCTACGTGCAGCATATATTCTGCCAGCACATTTCATGTTTTTCTTCTTTTCCTAGGTACATCCCCACAGCTGCTGCCTTCGGTGGCCTCTGTATAGGAGGGCTGTCTGTCATGGCTGACTTCCTGGGCGCCATTGGTTCTGGTACGGGAATCCTCTTGGCTGTGACCATTATCTACCAGTACTTTGAGATCTTCGTCAAGGAGCAGAGTGAAATGGGCAGCATGGGAGCACTCCTCTTCTAGAAAATTCCTATCTTCCAACACACACCAGACACACAGTATCCACTCTCCACCAATTATTATTATTATTTTTCCGCATTCTATGTAATGCGCACCATCGATACATTTTGCAGCTGGGATATGTCCTTTTTCCTGCCACTGTTGTTCTCCACCGTATCCTTTTAGGGTACGAGGACAGATTAGCATTTTGTTCAGGGTTCAGCATTGTATTGTGTTGCCTCTGCCCTCTTCAATAGTTATTATTCACCTCTGCAGGCTGCCTAAATCCCCATTGACTGTCTTATCTGCTGCAGAATGCCTAAAAGCACAAAGGTGAGAGGTTCTGTCTTTGACTTACCTTGGGCATTGTTCACTGCAGCTTGTTCAAGGAACATTAAGACAGCAACACCATGTTAGTGCTTATTTCAAGCATAAAACACTACCTGGACATTTTGGGAGGTTGAAGGAAAGCAATGTCACGTTAATTTTCAGGTCAGCGGAGACCGTGCTCAATGTTTTTAGGGGCCTATTCTAGGATGTTAAAAGTATAAATAAAGTATACTTGTACTCCTGATACGGCTTTCGGGAATCTCAGACAAGCTCTTGACGGTTTTCATTAACCTTTATTTTGAGATTTTAAATCATGGACTATGTTTATACTCACTCTGGTCTCATATAGGGCCCAATGTTTGTCCTCTTGTCTCTGGGTCCTAAAGGGAAGGGTTCGTCGATGTCGTCATGCTCTTTTATTCCCAGACTGAATTGCTGCACAAAACTGCAGAGACATGATTGGATGAGGGTGGGTTTGGTAGGGATGAAAAGGGGTTTCATTTTTGGTTTTTACTTTCTGTATTGGACATAATTGTGTTATTAAAAAAAACACGTTTTTTTCCAACACGCTTTGAAATTGTGTCTTAATTCATATTCCAACCATGCTGCGCTTTGTCCTGGCTGAGCGTGTTGTCTGAGCACAACTGGACACTGTCTCTGTCAGTAATCAGTACTTAAGGCCGCACTAGAGCCTTCCTTTCCTCCTGGTGGATCGACATATTTGGAAAAGAAAACCGTCCAATGGGAGGAACTGTCCAGGACAAACGGTATGGTTTCATATCATTGGTCCGCGGCCTTGGGTCACAGCTGACGTCTTTGTTGTGCGCCCCGATGTGGACGGATCGTCAGGTCACGGAGCTGTCAGAAGACGCCGGGTAATCAAATGAAATCCTGGTTGAGTAAGTCCCTGCAAACCCATCGTCCTTTACCAAAGAGGAAGAGGCCCGACGGACACAAGTGTCGGCCGGCATGTCGCACTGCAAGCAAGAAGGTAATGTTGGTCTTTCATTAATTTCAGTCCATGTCCAGGCAATGTCATCCAGAGAGCCAGCGCGCGAGGCTACTCACATAACGTTAGCAGCAACCTTACCGTAGCTAACTCGCTAGCTGCCAGGCTAGCTAGCTGAAACTACGTGCTTGGTCCCAGCAATAGCTTAGCTGTGTCTTCAGCTACGCCACTGTAGTGATATTATAACTTTATACTGTTCACTGCAGCATGTCTTTGTTACTAATGTGGGGCTTGGAGAGCTGCCAAGCGGCAAAGCAGGTCAACTCAAGCCAGTTCATATTTAATCTGAGCTGCTCGCGTAGCACAGTGGGCCCCCGTTTGGTTTGACAGTTCCCTGATGTTGAGTAACCAGATGTTATGTAGTTGTAGTTATATAATGACCAGATGTTGGCATCAGAGGATTATCCTACCATATCACCCAACCAGGTTTCCTACCTCCCAGTATACATTGTTATTCCTGTGGTTTTTCTTCCCACCCAAGGAAAAGATCGCATCATCTTCGTGACCAAGGAGGACCACGAGACACCCAGCAACGCTGAGCTGATTGCAGATGACCCCAACGATCCCTACGAGGAGCAGGGTCAGTTAGAACAGCAGGACAACGTTATCAAATGTTCCTTAGCTTGTGAAGGCTTACTGTCAAATTGCTATTGTCTGGTTTCTCGCTCCTCCAGGCCTGATCCTGCCAAATGGAGAGATCAACTGGAACTGCCCGTGCCTGGGAGGCATGGCCAGCGGACCCTGTGGCACTCAGTTCAAGGAGGCCTTCTCCTGCTTCCACTACAGTAAGGAGGAGGTGAAGGGCTCCGAGTGCATTGACGACTTCCGTAACATGCAGGAGTGCATGCAGAGGTTCCCCGAGCTCTATCCACAGGAGGAAAATAATGAAAGCTCCCCCCAAACAGAGTCCAACACTACTGCTCCCTCCGCCGCCTCGGCCACCGAGAGTGACTCCACCCCTGCCGCGTCAACATCCGAGTCTGACAGCACGTCACCCACAGACAGCCAGACTGCCAGCTAAGGCCGACCAGTCGTTCTCCACATTCCCTTGTTCTCTCTGTGTACAAGCGCTGCCCAGCATAGATCACTCTCCGCGAGGAGCTCAGCAGTGTGTGGCCTGATTGGCCTAAGATCTCCTCTGGTTTTAACACCTAGTTTATAGACTGAGAGAAATGGGGTGTATTTACTTAGATATAGTCTGCTGAGCACCTGAGGACCCTGGAATAAATGAGCTGTTGTGACAATGGGACAAGCAGTTACACCGTTTGCTGTGTGTTGTCATGCTTCAAATCAGATGAGCTGTTTCTGTGTCATTCTGCATTACCCACTTTACCATATGTGTGTCTTGTCCTGTTAACGTCACTGGTCAGACTACTAGATAATTATCACTGGACTTAGCCTAATCATTATGCTTGACAGATCTTTAAACAGTGAGCACTAGATTGTGAAGTTGAGTCTTCCTTTTTGCATAATTGCTCTTGACTTAAGGAAGTCACTTAGATTCAAGACACTCGTTACAGTTCAATCCCTTTCCCTTCCTTTGCTTGAGAGACCAATACACGGCACCCCCACAGTACAAGAGAGGATTTCTGTTTGTTTGTTTGTTTCCATAGTGGACTACTCCTTAAAAATAATGCCCACATCCTTTACTGATATGCAAACAACAAGGCTAACTGAGGCTTTTTCACAGCTCAGGCGCAATGGATATTATATTTATATTAACATAAATGTGACAATCATCCTGTAAACCGTATTGACATTCATCATCCAGTGGGAACTTCAGGGCCTAGTGTCCAAATACATCTGGTGCTATATGAACAATGGCCTTTTTCTGTTTTCTTTTTCTTTTTAAAATAAGGTTTCTTTTAGAGACTCTGCATCTGACCAAGGCAAAGCCATAAGTGGGTCACCATGTGTAACTATCGATGCATAGATGTTTTCATTGTCCCAGCAGGCTCTACTCAGAATCAAGATGCTGTGGTCACCGTTTGAAATGAATCTAATTCAAGCCTTAATGGACCTCCCGTTTATCCCTCAAACGTGTCCAGATTAAAATGAACACTGAACCATGTCTTCTTCCATTCTCATTCTGTCCTTGTTCTCTGATACCAGGATCTAATTCAGGTGACCATGAAGCATGCTTTGCAGTGCATTGAACATGACAACATGTGGAAGGGCAGCGCTCTATACCCTCTTATATCAATGCTCTTTGGATATGTTGTTGGTCTTACTGGGGTGTTATGTGAACTGTATGGATTGAAACTGACTTGAAGACTAACAGGCTGAGGTGAACCAAGAACCGGACATGAGTCAGTTAATGGATACTTGAATGTGTGTTAAGACGGAACCACACCATCGTATTTTACAGCCTCCACCTATCTCAGTATAGACTATGATGATATATTAGTGAGTATTAGAGAAAAGCATAATCTTGTGTGGAAATGTGTGTAGCGTCTGTTAGAAAGTATTAAACATGACCCACCCAACATTCAATCATGTTTATTTATAAAGCCCTTTTATATAAGTGTGTCTCAAGGGGCTTTACGTTGCATCGTATATACATACTACATCATATACATGCAGGCATAGGCACTACAGCAGGTGATTTCACTGACTAGCTCCTCTCTGGTTGAAGGTGTCACCTGCTGTAGTCTTTGGTTGGAATAAAAACCTGCAGACTCTTGGCCCTGCATGGAACACGGTTCCCTATGCCTGTACTACACATACATCAATGATGTAACATATCATTCATCTTTTTTACATCCACACACGTCTCTTCAGTTTGGTGATGTAGAGCTAACTTGAGTTTGACTCTGGTTATACATAACATGGTATAGTCCCATAACAGTGAGCAGTGCTCTTGTCCATTGAGTTTCAGGCCTTTTGCTGAATTGTCCACTGACTCGGGTGTGACTTTCTTTGCCAAATCATCGCTGTGTGACCCACCATTTTTGGATCCTATGAGTCACGGACATCCATGCTTTAGGCCCTGTGATGTGAGGGCCCCCAGTCTGAGTGTCCAGGGCACCACTACGCTCTGCATGGTGACCAGCAAACGCCCCGTCCCAGCCTCCTCCGGGCCTGCCAGCAGGTACTCCATACCTAAAGGGAGAAGATACTGTAAACTGATCTAATCTAAAATGTGTCCTGTAGATTTTATTTTTTCTGTGTTTTGTGCCACCAGTTGGTCACCTGATCCAGTAAAGGCATCTATTACTAGTAGTAGTAGTCGCTACTGGAAAACTGTATGCATCATGTATAGCCATACCTGGGGCCCTCTTATGTTGGACAGCGTCCACTGAACACTATTAGTGTACTATGTTTAACTCCGATCGTACCACAAATTCCTATTCCATGTCGTGTGCCGGATGGTGTCCTACCTGGGTTTAGGATGGGACAGGTGCAGCCGCGGCTGGTCCAGGACAGGGGATAGATGCTGACGGTCCCCAGGGACAGCGCCACCTGGCCTGACCGTAGGACCTTGCGAACTTTGACCTGCACTTCTGCGTGGCTGCCCTTGTCATGAGCAGACAGCACACTGGCCTTGATCACTGCCATGGGCCACAGAGACATCAATCCAGAGTTAGTAAGGACTGAGAAGGTATTTTCAAGCATTAGTCCACATACAGATCACAACTTTGAAACAGATTTCAAACCATCTGTGAATTCAACATATTTCTCACCATAGTCATGTTTGGTCTTGCAGAGGTCAGACACACTTCTCAGCTTTCTCTCCTTACAGCTGCACTTTCCTGTGTACAGGCGTAGGTATGTGCACTGATCCACTTCCCTCTCAATTATCTAGTATGAAGCCCTATAACCCCACGACTGTAAGTGATGAGCAACAGCATTACTTAGTTAAATGTAAGTTTACACACACACTCACCTGTGTAATGCAGGGCAGAGACCGCAAGCTCCTTTGACCATGCTACGTCACCTTCATTGGTGAACATATGATCCAAATCAGGAATTTTTCCACCAATGGGCACATTGAAAACCTGGTTATGTGAATAGCTGCCGAAGTGGAAATGGATACATATGGTCACGGTTCATCATTATTGATTATATCTCTACTGTATAGCTTTTTCTCAGTATTGTTAAGGAAATTGGCAAAACAAAAAGCATATGGCTAAACCTGTCAAGGCACTGCCCGGTGGTTGGATCACAGCTCTGAGGGCAGGCGCAGGGTTTGCAACCCTCCTCTCCAAAGCCCCAGTACTCAGGCAGGCAGTGGCTGCAGCTTGTGCCCCCTATGCCAGGTTTACAGTGGCACTGCCCGCTCCTCGGGTGGCACCAGGGTCCCTCTACTCCGGGATGGGCAGGCAGTGAGCCCCGTGGATCACACCAGCAGCCTGAGAAAGACAGAGACAGATGTACGTATATGTATTCAGCTTAAACGCATCCTGACCATTTTAACTTGTGGTGAAAAGTATCACACTAGTTTCTCTGGCTTCTGCTCTCCTTGCCAAAATATGCAATTACACAAATATACCAGCTGATGGAGACACCGGGTGTCAAGACCATTGTGTCCTGCTGCTTGACAATGTCCCTCTGTTCCCTCACACATCAAATAAAATATCACATAAGCCTTATTTCTGCCTTGTTTTATTCCCAGGCATTCCTGCTTTTGATTGC
>OMOT01017213.1:9712-21246 GCA_900312575.1 Acanthochaenus luetkenii | reverse complement strand
GGGGGGGGGGGGGGTTGCGAGCACAAGAGGTAGCCATTATGTGAGGTCGAGCAGGGTCATTTGTACACCGGCCTATTTGTTTCTTTTGATTACCTTCGTTAAGCGGCTAAAGGGAGACAAGAGAGGACAATAGAGGTAACTGAGGACAACGATGGGCAAGATCAGCCATTTTGACTGTAGCCTCTCAAGGGAAGAGCAAGGAAGCATCGGACACCTGCGCAAGACAGGTGTGTCTTGCTACTGGGAGCCCCAACACACATGGTCTGTGTCAGACCAAGGTTGCACAGAGGAGGACCCTTATAGGGATCCAAAGGAGTTGACAAGCACCTAGATTGTCCTCTGATACACAAGCCAAGGACCTCTTGAAGTGAATTCAGGCGTGGAAGAAAAGGGATCTATCATTTCACCAGGTCATAATACACACAAAGCTCTAGTGTTATGACTACGTAGTGTCATTCGAATTCAAACCCTGGTGGTATCCGGTCCACTCATTAGGAGGAGTGACATAGCCACCCTATAGTGGCAAACATGACTCACGAGTCACGACGGCTTGATCTAAAAGAGCAGGTGCTGCCATCCAAACCAAATATAGGTGTGGTTGGCTCTACATACTGTAACTCCACTGCAGCCATTTTTAGACCGTTCCAAGCCATCTGTTGAAGACAGCGTAGCAGGTTTTAAAGATGCCTCGGTGAGCTGCTGATCGATATAATGACATGGCTCATCTTATTTACCATGCAAGGTTACGAGCGCAGGCGTTTCAGCGGCCCTGCCACCATAAGCACAGTACGGCCCTGAACGGCACGGGTTGTCATGTGACTTTACTCATTGCTCATTGGACTTGGTGATTAGGTTAGGCTTCCTTCCAAGCTCTTTAATGAGTGAACATAATTGGCCATGTCTGCCGCGGCACTTCTGTACTTATGCATCAATTATAACTATATAGAGGAATGCAAATGTTTTCCCTGTTTGTTTGTCTGGAAAATATATTTACAAACGTTATGGACGGATTTGGATGAAACTTGGTGGAGAGATAGGTTACGGGACAAGGACGAACTGATTACATTTTGGCGATGATCCGGATGCGGTAGGACAAAGGGGACTCTTTGGCGTGGCCTCTAGTTCTCCCTGTTGTGCTGTACAACATTGCCAGATCGTTGCATATGCAAACAAATCACAATATATTTTCATCTCAAGCCCATTTTCTGCTTATCCTTTCATACCACAGTTTTTCCACCATGGCCTTTCACCACGCTGATAGTGTTCTGTTGGGCTTTATGTTTTATGAGGTTGGGAGATTTCACTGAGAAACGCGTGTGTTGTTGACACTGACCTTGCCAAAAAGTCACAAATAAAGGGACTAAATTCAGTGGGGGCACACAGAACGCTCCAAGGAGACGCCATTTGCAATTCAAAGACAAATTAGCAAATCAAACAATTGATGTTAAACAAAATAATTGAATGACAAGTGTTTAATATTGAAAGCTTCACTTAATCAGCACAGCGTCAACTAAAGGGAAATAGCACTTGAGTGGAGGTAATATTCCGACCTTGGAGGCTATTCAAATGCAACGTCATCTGCATAAAGAGTGATCTTGAGGTCATCAATGTCATATCCAATCGGTGGGATGACTAGTCAGGATTAAATCAAATTACAAAGATATCAATGACGACTGCCCTTGCACTAAGTCAATGCCTTCATCCATATTTAGTTACGTTTTCTGCAGTAATCTCACAAAGGTGAAAGTGATGTGAATGATAGATGGGGGGGGGTGTTAAGATTCCAGACACGGGTAGACGCTCAGCTGTTTAGACAGAACACCGTCAGGCCCATCAGAGAGTGTATCATCATGCATCTATCATCAGACACACACACACACACACACACACACACACACACACACACACACACACACACACTTCCCTCCCAAAGGATGGAGGACACCTTAAAAAACAAGACGTTTAATAGTCTATTTGAGAGTGTGAGTCTACATGCCGTGTGTCTCTTCTGTCTTTATGTTCCTGCATTCTGTGCGCGCGATCATTCACACGTTACATCTTCCGTGAACTGCCTGCCGCCATCTCCGAGGTTCCTTTGACTGATGATCATGGAAATCCATGACAGTAACTCAAGTTCACCTCTGGATCCCAATCAGCAAAGACACAAGACACTGGAGGGAGTGAGCTATCGAGAGAGTGAGAGTGTGGAGGGGAGAGATGCGGCAGCTCCCCCTTGGTAAATGAGCACGTGTCCATGCGGGCGACCTGTAATTATAGATAAAAGCCCTTTGCATCAGACCATCATCTGCATCATTGACTCCTCTGCTATCACTTGGACTCTTAAATCACTTGTCAAAAAAGGAGCTGGCACAATTCCCCAGGTCCTTGTCTGCATTCGCTGCTTTTTCACAGACCTATTTTTACATATGCTGAAAAACGTCTACATACTAATGCGCCGACAACTTCATTCACCTTGGAAAAGTGTTTTTCGCCCCGTAAAAGCCACACATTTTGTTGAGTGCGAGTGATAGTATTAGTGTCGACTAGCATCACTCTGTATAATGGCAGGAAGACCGAAGACAGATGAAGATGGTGGGTGAGAGGACACCAAAGTGTCTCTGTGTGTATATAAATACGTGTGTGTGTGTGTGTGTGCGTGTGCGTGTGTGTGTGTGTGTGTGTGCATGTGTGCGTGTGCGTGTGTGCTACCTGTAAACCCACCCATTGGACCTTGTTTCATAGCAAAACGTTTAAGAATAAGTCTTAGTTGCTTTTCCACCATCTGACGTGGAGATTGTTGTGAGAGGGCTGTGAGTGGATATGGATCATAGCTGACAACCTAGCTACATGTTGGAACCACAGTACATATTAGCACATCTAAATGCGGTATTAGAACCACTAACTGTCGTTTTAGTTCAATGGCATTGCATGAGACACTAATTCCCTTGAGACTGGGGCTCAATCTGAGGTAATTGGCGAAGCTTTGATCCCTACCGCTCCAGCTTTGCATGAAAGACGTCATGAACAAGAGAAGAAAAGCTGAAACAGGGCGCAAAAGGAAATGGTAAATAGATCGCAATGGATGCCTTGATAACACATTTGATAAATCAGTCATTTAGCTGTGATGCAGTGTGTGTGTGTGTGTGTAAGCATGCATATGGCAAGAGAGTGTGTGTCTGTGTTTTTGATGTCTTTTGGCAATGTGCTGTCTTTTCTCCTGAGTGCATTATCTATCATGAGAAAATGCGATCCACTTTATTATTTAGTGTGTCTTGTAATTAAACTTGTTGTGATGCTACGTAATAAAACATTAAGTTATACCACTTGTCCTCTGTCCGTTTGTTGTAAGTTCTCATGTATCTGAGAGAATTACTTCACGGCCCTTTTCAGAAACAAAAACGATTCCCTCTTCGTATCGGCAACCTGGCCTTTTCATGTCGTTTCAAAGACACCGCTTGCGATAAACGCCGGGTTGCGTCCTCGAAGGGTTTTTAAACGCCAAGAGAAGAAAGGTCCACGTCTTTGATCTGGCATTCTCCAAGTGTTTGCAGAAAGAAAGGGGAGTGAGAGCGCACGCACCATTGACGTTATTGATGGGGACGGATCAGATAACCCCCCTCTGTGAAGCCGGATGCAAATGGTCGGGCTCCCCCTGAGTGCCTGCATGCTGGGGCCTCCGTAAGCGGTAAAACTGAACAGAGTCTTGGGCAAGCCACTGTTTGAAGTGAGACACTCAATTAGGAGGTATAACTATAACACCAGGCAAATTGTCTCGAATATTGGGTTGGATTTCATTTAATATCCCACTTTCTTTAGATTTTACTACGGCTAATAGTAGCTGGTGCAGTGGAGAGCTTTAATACTTCTCATGGCTAGTAACTAATATCCATATGCTATATGATACGATAGTGATACATCTTTCTAGAGCTGCCTAGGCAAACAATTTGTTGAATCGTGAGGTAAATGTCGGATGGTAGCAATAACAATGGCCCCATGCACACTCGAGCAACACACTTGGAAGTCCACTAATCGCATTGTAATTGCAGACTTTGTGCGCACAGCATGGAGGCGCACCACAGAATGCATCGTGGCTGCGTTGCGTGGCAACAGCTGAGCCCAGGTAGCAGGTGTGAGTATGACTTTTTTTTTTCTTCAGGAAAGTGTGTGTAGCCCCGTGCTGGCATCCATAATGGAGCCAATCCTTCAGGGCCGCATGTGGATCTCAAAGCAGCTTGAGCCCTGAACGTCGAGGTGCGTTCGCTAACACGGGGGTTTCATTAACCCCGTGTTAGTGAACAGTTATAGTGTCGGCAGCTGCCAGATGGGAGCTGGGATGGTGGGACGGTTCACGTCATAACATAACGTGACAGGTGTTGTGTGGGGAAGATCCTGAGCATGTTATTGTTGTGAGAGGGGAGGAAGATAGAATGGGACAAAAGCGATGGTTTTCAAACCTCTCACATTTCTAAACATTTCAACATTTAGCAACTCAAATGGATTTCAGGCTATTAAATCAAATGAAATCAGAGTTATTGTCACATCACAATTACACAGGTATAAATACGAGTGAATTATAATAGATATAATATATATTATATTATGAACTTGTTTTTGCTTTTTATATGTTCTTGTTGACTTTTGTGCTTTGGCAACTTAAAATAACTTTTGATACACAATTTCTCTAGAATAGTTTATATATATAAATATATATATAAACATATTCAATCTTTAATACCTAATGAATTTGATGGAAGAGCCAATGCATACAGAGAGAGATCAAGTCATTCAAGTCATGGCCGCAGTATGTCTTGGTTGCAGTTTAGTGTGATGCAGATGATTTGAGCTATATGTAGGATAACCAAACCAAACAATCCCCACTACATTTCAAGGAAATGCATTACTATATCACTTTATTTCCTGAAAACGTCATACAGTGCTTGAGGAGGAGCCTCCTCTTCCTACTCCTCAGATGCTATAACATCATAGCTCCATACAATAAGAAGGTCACTGTTAAACTAAGCTCATACACTTGACTCCCCTCTCCAGCCAAGTTATCTCAGACGCCAACTAATTAAGTTCCTCAACTGCGGAGCTTCTAAATACAAGACGTGCTGTGTGGAAGCCTCTGCACAGATATCATTTAGCTGTTGCATGTATGAGTAACGTTTAGCCGCCTCATCTTCCCCACTGTCAATATTTACACGGTGGACAGTGGTCAGCGTTCATCCCAGACCCTCTCTCCTAAAAGCTGCAGAGATTAATTTCCCCAAGGAAATTAGCTACTGATGCGAAGCAGTATAAATTGTCCCATGTACGGTGAATTGAATTACCCAGCCTCCATCAGTATTTACAGAGACACATATATTTGATGGCTGTGCCAATTATAATATATTTGAAATTATGGAATGAGCTTCTTAAAGGGGTGGTGGCGGTTGGGGGGTTGCACACAATTTATTGCTGGACCTGCCTTTACGTTGAGAAATGGGCATGACATTTGCATTCCATATGCGTTTTGAGTAACACGCTTTATTCTATTTGGATAGCGCCCTAAATCAGGACTGAAGGGCTTTATGGGAAGGATGCAGCTCTTTCCATTTGAGAGGTCTCTAGACAAAAGGATGTGAGAAGGACATTCAGATGAGTCTGACAACCCATGTCTTTATGTCTAATGATGTGGGGGGCTCATAATGTGTGTGTGTGTGTGTGTGTGTTTGCATGCGCACAAGGCTAGAGATCAAATCACTATGGAGCAACACTATTCTAATCAAACACCAATCTATTTAAATCTATGGAATATATCAGATCAGAAAGCAATGGCTTGAATCGTTAATCATCTAAATTGATGATGTAACCTGATAGTGCCTATAAGCCCATCCAGAATTTGTATTACCATGTACAAAATACATACAAGAGTTTGTCTCACACGTTGATAACTCAAGGGCCTTTCAGTACACAGATGGTACAAGGACAAAAGGATCTTATATACAGTGCAAAGGGGTTATACATCTCCTTCTACATATGTACTGTTCATTAAACGTTCAAAATGCAGTACAACTTTTAGGGCTGATGGTGGAATCATTATAAAGCCCTACACTCTATGGTGAACTTTGTTAAAGTCGACTTGGTGTCGGTCCTGCTGCTCGGCGCCCTTCTCTTAGGTTTCCCAGCCACTAATAAGGATACGCTCCTCCAATCAAATTACAGTAATTATGTTATACTGTGATCTTAATCGGGAAAATGCAAATGGTTTTAATGGAATTATTGTTTTCATGATTCACCTCTCTGTAGGGGAGCCAATTAGAGGAATGCTCTTTTCCCCCAGGGAGGTTTGGAACAGATACTTCACAGCCACAGACTCGAGGATATGTACAGCAGTGATGTTGGATGGGATCGAATGCGCACAAGACAAGATATAACCGTACCATATTTTTTCCTTGTCTTGTGATTGTAATGACCCATCAAGAGGCAAGTAATAGAATACTCTCTTGGAGTGACATCAAACAATGTTCTCTCTGTGTCAACGTAATTAATTGGAGTCCTGCTCTCTTGATCATTAAAGGGCACATTTTATTCCCATGGACAGTGAACGCTCGCATTCGTTTGGAAATGAGGTCATGCACACTTTGACATGATCTATATCATGTACATGATATTCACTAAATCACGCACGTCGATAAACTAATGAGGCGGGAAACAAACAAAAAGCCAAAAGCCCAGTTTTCATATTAATACGTGGAATTGTTTGAGGTTTGTCCACATGCACATATCTGCAGAACTATAAAAGCGACAGTGTCTGACTTTCCTCTCACACCTCATGCTTATAGCACTTCCTCGAAGGATGCCACCCACTCACCACCCCATCTTTACACCAACAACCTTACTTCCACTGGATCACTCACAGACGTGTTATCGAACTCACACACTCATATAGCCGCTAGGCCATAAGACGGCAGAAGGTAAGTCGTGTGTCATGAGAGCAATTTGCACGCAGCACAGGTCTAAACGGTTTTCCTACATTAGATCTGCTGCTGTCTAAGCGCCGACAGCCCCGATCAACACTAGGGACGCCATTCGATCTCTCTTTCTTCGCCAAGTTCCAATTTGTGGCTGGTTCCCATGTACACAAAACTGAGTTTTTGCACATATTTGTTGGTGTCTCTGGTAAAAAGGGACGCCTCAGACATATCAAAGGATTTGCCATTTTCCCAGAATCCTCCAGCCATCTACTCCCCCTCCTCAACCAAGATGCTCCTACTGGAATGCCCCAGCTGCTAAAAGCCCTGTATGCAGTCCATGGCATTCATCTCTGACTTTACATAGCCCCACTCTTTCACAACGGAGACATTGTGTTTGACTTTGAAATGGTTTATGAGTTCAGTTGCAAATTTATTTCAACTATTAGGTTGCTATATCTGTAAATTGGCATGTTGATTGTAAGCAGTTGAAAGGCAGCGACTGGGACTAGAATAGGAAAGTGCATTGGTTCCTTTTGGTTTCTGTCTCAGAAGGCGACTGTTTTAGTTTTAAATGAGATGAACAAATGAAACTGACATTACATTAGTCGCCCCAGATTTTAACACACAAAATAAATACAACATCCGTGGATATCCTCTCAAAAATCTGCATTTAGAAAAATAGGTTTCTGCAATATAAGTTGAAATGCAGACAGAACAAAATGACAAACAGTTGTCAAACAGAAAAATAAAAGAAACCATATACACACCAACCAAATAAAACAGCACATAGGCTTCCATAACATTTTGCCCGACTTGTTTTTTCATGTCTATCAGCAGCGCCCATGTCAGCCATTCTCTTTCTCTGTGACCACAGGACCGGTTCTCTCTGGGTAAGGTTACACTTCTTTGAGATTCGACCGTACAGATTGTATTCTGCAAAATCACTCAACCAAACACTGCTCCTCCTCAGGAGCCTTCTGTGGCTGTGTTATCTAAATCTGTGTCCGTGTGACATTTCCCCGCTCTCTCTCCATCTCGTTACACTGCTTAGATCTACGTTGAAGTCGCATGGCGTCCAGACTATTCTGATAACAGTGCAAACCTGACCACTTACAATATCCGGCGCCCCACAGTGGATCCATTAGTGTGTGGCCTTGTGTGATTGGATGATGAAAAAAATAATTGCTAAAACTTGATGGTTATGTGGCTCCCATCCACTAACGCTTCCTCCATGGGTCTATATCCTACAAATATCATAGACATCAGAGACTGTTTTAGCGTTTGGAATTCGATTGATACGTGTGTGATGGCCAATTAATCTGAATCTATTTATAGAAATCCTGATTGCATGGTAGTTATGATATTAATGCGTGAGCAGGAAAATGGACATTGGCAGCGCACCATTGTCATTTTCAGGTCTAAATGACACCTGGGGCCGCCCAGCGTCCCTCCAAATGCTCTGACAGCAAGACAAGGCATGACAGCTTGGATGGGGAGTGTGACCATACACAGCTCTGATTGGATAGCCAATAATTAAGCCTTTCAGCTCCTATTCCAGAAATGTTGTTTGTAATTACACTCGCATTTTCTTTCTTACAAATGTATGCTTTTTTTCTTCTTCAGCCTGTGATGAGTCAGGAAGCTTTTAACTGGAGATGAATGTTTTCCAAGATAGGATTTATTTTTATTTTTATCATTCACTCTGCTGTGGGCTTGAATTCTTGGTTTTATCCCACTTTCATAGTTGACCTAGGAAAAACATATTTATGAACGCGTCACAAGATCTTAATGTGGACATTTAAGAAGTTAAGCATAAGCCAAATCCAAAGTACTCAGCGGTGGGGGGTTGAAATTCGACAAAGTTGGACTGCTTTGTTTATTTCAAAAACTTTCCTGGCAGGGATTTCTGATTGTGATCTTAATCTCTTTATTATCTTTGAAGGCATTTCACCTATAGGACCTTGTGAATAAGCCCAATCGGAGAAAAATAGCGAAATATTGTGTTCTGGCTATGACTGATAAAAAACATGCTTTTTTGTTCCTTTCTCTCTTTTGAGGACAAACAGTTTCCTTTTTAAGCAGCTAAAGGGTGCAACCCTTTAATCATGAGGCAAGGTGACCGCATATTCTGGTTATCAGGTTCGCTCAGCAATGCAGCCGTGCACGTCCGCAAACACACACACACACATACTAGCATGTGCAAACACATGTACAGTCATACGTGCGTGCAAAGACACAAACATTTATAATAACTGCAAACGCACAGACTCACGCCCACACACATGAAGTGACAAATGCGCACACCCACACCCACACACACACTAACATTAACACATACCTGCAAGAGCACACATCCACATAAATACCCACAGGCGTATATACACACACACACACACACAGGTTCTGCATTGTTTTTTTGCCAGAAACGTTGAATCCACATAATTCTCTGATTATACCGCACAGTTAGTTCCTCCGGAGCCCCTTCCATATACACCGAGAAACATGCCGGGGCCTAAGATAATATTTCTTCCATCGCATTGAAATTCTGTAGATGGAAGTTCAATATTTTCCTTTCCTCTTCACTCACAGCATTTCAAAAGATTGTCCCCAACTTCAGGAATGGAAGGAAATTGCTTTTAAGAAGAGGTTTGGGGCTGAAAATAAACACAGTGAGGACTTTGACTTGGTTCCAGTTTGCCATTTTTCATAGGTTCTGCATATTTCTCTATGAAAGAGCATGCTGCATTTGGTCATAAGCCATCTTATCAATTTCTTATCCATATTAAAGTATTTTATTTATTTAAATGTTGCTGTTTAAATAATTTAATCTGGGACAGAATGACCCTAATGAGGACAATAAACTGTAAGGGTGATTTGTCGCATAATTCTTTGTCCGTATTTCACTGCAAACAGATGTTCGCATTTTACATTGGCAGAGTATGAAACAATTCTCTCGCTTCCCCCTCCATCTCTCGCCGTGATGTTCCCCACCTGCCATCCAAGCCAAGCAGCTGTGACAGCTGTGTGAAGGGAAGTGAGTCTGAAAGTGAGTGGTGCTGAACCGCAACTCCCATCATGCCCCATCCCTCGGGAGGGTGACGCTTAATGGTGACCTCCTCCATACCTGGATTGTTACTGTAGTTCCACCACATTCTCCCACCACACACCCACCTCCATATGGCATCTCAGCTTGGTACAGTTCCCCTGGGGAGCCAACGTGCTCCCAGTTTGCTATTTCCAGACAAGAATATTATGTTGTGTGTGTGTGTGTGTGTGTGTGTGTGTGTGTGTGTGTGTGTGTGTGTGGCAGAGCTGCAGTCTGAAACTTTCTCAGTGAATGGAATGTCAGTTGGATAAACAAGAGTTGGCGGCATACAGTATGTGTTAAAGATGTCTTCTTTCTGTGCTCAAAATGGTTACCCTGTGAGGTGGTTGGAGGGTTAGGATGGGAATGGGTTGTTAGGGTGAGTGTGTGTGTGTGTGTGTGCAGGGGGTGGGGGAATGCATGTATGCTTGTGCGTATGTGTGTTTTTAGCGTGTGCCTGTCTGCGAAAATAGACACCGATTACTAAACGTGTTCACAAAGGGGGTGTCAGATACGGGTTGCTTGTGTAACGTTTCCCTCTCGTTCTTTATTTTCGTCACTGACAGGCTTGTTAAACTGTTTATCATTGCTGGCAAAACAAAGCCAGATTGTGAAATTATCAATTGAAATGCAGCCGTGGAAGGAGAAAGGTACGGGGGAGATGAACACGGGTGTCATGGTACCGACGCATCGAGACACTCAAAAAGGGGAAAAGGAGGCCATAAAATGTACTTACTAATTTCTCCCAGTATGACAGCATGTCAACAAGCAGTAGCATAGTTCCCGGTATACACAGGGACACGGTACAGGTAGTTTAATATACCCGTCATATTTTTCTATTTAAAGTATAGCCACCTACTGTATTATCCGTATTACCATAATAGGATGGTGGGATCACAGTACATCCACCTTAATTGTTACAACTCTGCCACCGTCAACCAGGCATGTGATAATATCATCATAATCATCATCATCATCATCATCTTTATATAGCATGTTTCAAAACTAAATTACAGAGCGCTTTATGAAGGAGTAAAAACATGTTCTGACAAAAGCAATGAAAGCAAGATAAGAAATATAAAAAGCAAGTCTATAAAAATGTGAGTTTTAAGAAGTGATTTAAAAGATGATATTGCTATAATCTCCGCAGGCAGATTGTTTCAAAGCGTTGGAGCCCTGATGGCAAAGGCCTGAACTCCTGTCGTTATTAATGTAGACTGAAGATTATACTCTGGACAAGGACCGGAGAGAAGAGATGGCTCGAAGATGTTCTCAATGAAATACATGATCAGCACTTTGAAATATTACAAGGTCACATCATCTAATTATTTTCCCCATGTAATCCTTAAGGGGGGGGATGCCTCGATACTGTGCATTCATCATGTGCTAATTCAGACACTTCACACAAAAGAAGCAGCACCTGCACACAAAGGAGACAAGCACTTCTAAATCTAATCAAATACACGGGGCAGAAAATTCAATCCCCCCCCCCC